>SMGT01002945.1:102695-114481 GCA_004794575.1 Lanistes nyassanus
GGTCGAGTCAACTCCTTGCTGTGATCGAGGCGACTTCGTCCTGTAGTAGAGTCGACTGGTCGAGTTGACCCTACCCCTCTCGAAGGCAGCTCTTCAACCGTTAGCGACAGAAGGCTGCAAAATATTTTCGACCAAATATGGGTAGCTCTGAGAGGTCCGGATACGGAAAAACTTCTTGGATCCAACGTCCCATTGAAGACGTGGCCCCTCCACAGTTTGATATGGAAAAACGTGCAAGTGGTTTAATCAGGTCAACATCTTGTGCTCTTTACTTGATGTGGTTGCTGCTGGCGGTACCACCAACGCTGCTTCCTAGTGTCGGCAACACAGACGCCGTACGGGGGGGGGGGGGGAATCCCGTTTGCTATCATCGCCTGTTAGCTGAGGGCAAAAATCTTAGCTTATCCCAGTCGTCGGTACTCTCCACTGCGATCCTCGACACGTTGTGAGCACGAAAAACACTCACCTGAGCCGTCTTTGGCCTCAGTCACGTGACTAAAAGTACGCGAGGGGGATCCCTCGACTGTCGGCGACATCGCGTTCTCTGGGACGTGCAGAAGATCGCCGCATTTGGTTCAAGACGTGCAGCACTCGACGACGTGCTTAGGCCAGAGACAAGGTCGAGAGGCGGCTCTCCAGCAGACTGCGGAAGTGCAGCGTGGAGCAGCCTTGGCCTTGCTGTGCAGCCACCAGCTTGTCGCCGAGCCCACAGTGCCCGATGAGGGTGGTAGGGGAGAGGCTGAAGTGTTTGTGTGTTCTCGGCTGCACCGCGTCCAATTTTCTTGCCGCCTTATTGGGTTTTCTGTCCCCGATCTGGCCTGAGATCTGTGAGCATTGCAGGCTAGTTTAAGGGCAGATCTTCTGTATTTTTAAGTGCTGCACATTTATTGCATGCGTTTGACGTTCATTGCATCCATTTGATACTCATTAATCCACAGATATTTGACAAGCGAGACAAGAAGTCAGAATATTCCGTCCATCCATCCTTTCACCCATCCACCCATCGGTCTCTGTGTTCGTCACATACTTGTTTCCAAATGATCTTTTTCTTTTTTGCTTTTTTTCTTTCTTTCTTTCATTCTCATGTGTGTGTCTTTGTCACCTTCAAGGGTCACCCATTCTTGCGTTTGCTTTGGCAGCGTCGTTCTTCAGAGCACGCAGCCTGGCTTAAACTATCTGTGCAATTCAATATTCTGCCAGCATTGCAGTTTGCGCGATATTTCCCGTCCTGTAATGTTACTTTGCGCTTTATGGCTGCTCCCGCCACATCGTGGTCTAAATATGCGCAGACCGATCATACAACCTTGCTCCGTGACCCTTTTTAACGAGTCTGGCTTACATACTGGACGGACTTGTTAGGACCGCTGATGCTCGTCGGGCCATTGAGTCTTGCCTTTCCTTATTCTGGTGAGGCGAACTTGGTTGAGCCACCGTTAAATTAAACTCACTCTCGAGTCGTCCACATTGTTCCAGGAGTCCGTATCGGCAGCAGCTATGAAGTGAAAATAAAAGAATGCCTTTGATATTTAATGTGCTTCCTCCTGCTGGGACTGTTTAATTGATCAGGAGGAGGAGGAGGAGTGCTGGACTTCGGCCCTTGCCACGTGACTTTAAACAGAAGGCGGTTACCTAGAGACGGAGACACAAGGTAGAAGTTGTAGCGGCTTGTAGACGTCATCAAACAGGGCCTGCCGGGCTGCTTGGCGGTCCACTACACCACGCTCAATAGTTCTCTGTAGTTCCCGATGGCGCCAGCCTGAACAGATCTTAAGCTGCAATCGGGTTGACGGAACAATGGCGCATTCTGACTTGTTCGTGGAGAGGGAAAGGTTGAGAGAGAGGAAAACACTTTGCTAGCAGGCAGGACGTTGTTGCTGCTTGTACCCATTTTTGCGTGGGGGATGGGGAGGAGGGCAAGGATGCTACAGGGTTTGCCTCAAGGGTATTCACATCGAAGTTCTCTCTCGTTCTGTGTGCATACGTGTTTGCGTGGTTGCATGTGAGCGCGTGTGCGAGCGAGCGAGCGAGAGAGAGAGAGAATCTTTAGAGTCACAATGCTGTCTTGATAAATGAGGTTATCCAGAAATGTTTCTTTTCCTAATTTGATATTGTCTTCTGTGGCATTGGATTGCACCCCTGTCAATATCTTTAGTTTTTGTATTCTCTCCCTTTCTACCCGCCCCCCCTCTCTCTCGATATATATATATATAAGCACACGTATATAAATGTGTCCTTAATATTAACACCGGTCCGTGGACAAAACTTAGGCCTACTAGACATTCTTCTCTCCTACCATTTATCATGGGACAACCTTGATTGTTGACGTTAAACAGTAATAATAAAACTCATTCCTTTCTCGATTTCCCTTGTCATAAGATTAAATTTTTTATTCTGCTTAAAATACTTTTAATATAGCCTAGCCTATCGAACGTGTCTTATGAGTATAAATACTAATATTCATTATACCACGGCTTACTACAGTGATAGTCGTTCTTGTTGGTAATGTAGCTTCGGGTTAGTGAAACTGTTTAGTTGGTTTGTAAATCATTTTAAGAGCGTCGAAGAATGAAAAGCATTTTATCGAATCATAGCAAGCCAAAAAAAAAAGTGTCAAATAGCAGGTGGGTTCTTCAGTGCTGTGAGAATTTTTGTCTTTATCTCTGGAGATACTCCTCTTTGCCTGACGACCAAACAAAATTAATACGGCCTGGTAAATCCACCAAATCAAATTTCGAAGAACAGCGTATACATAATTGGCTCGGTGACGAGTTGTAATGAAATTTGGCACTCATAAGGCAAAAAATGTCGTCAAGCAGATTTAAAACAGGGTCGACAGATTGGACAAATTCGATAGACTTGACTGCAGACTTGACCTACAACTTCGATTTCGATCGCTTCAGGACGTCTTTGTTGAAGGCCTACTTCAAGCACAAGACGTTCATCTGCGCCTGAACCACGTTTCTGCCCTTAGCCCTGTTCCCCCCTCCCCCTCTGCTACCCATCACAACCGAGGATTGATGTTGGGGGGGGGGGGGAGGGAACAAAACCTCGCTAAGCGAAAAAATAAAATCAAAATATGAAATTTGTTTTGATTGTGGTCATTGCATAGCAGTTCTCAAAATTTTCTTTTTTAAAATTTGTAATAAGATACCCCCATTCCTAATGCCTCGCGGCACTGTGTCTTCTTTGTTGACCTAAATCTTCCCTTTCCGGAGTAACAGTACAGGAGTCGCACAAGTAGTTTCTGATGCTTTCAATTACAGAAGGAAGTTTATGTTGCGTGTCACGTAAATATTATATTCGAGTATTGTGGGAGCAGTCTGGTTATGATGTGGGGCTGTGGGCAGAGCCATGTCTGGGAGTGGGGCTGTGGGCAGAGCCATGTCTGCGAGGTGATAACGCGATATTCTGGGAGCTGTTCTCCATCATCTGAATGCGAGGGCTTTACAGCCGCCGCTTGTATTGACGCGTTTCAAACGATCCTTTGGGTCTTGTCGCCTTCACTGTTTGCTTTGGGTTCCGTGCCGAGAGCTTACGTTGAACGGACAGCTTTTTTATCGCTTTGATTTTGCCAACTTTGGGGGTTGAGGGTGGGAAGGAGGATAACCATATCCTAATAGTTTCCTTTTCATCCGTCGTTCCCCTTGACACAACATCGCCATCACTAATGTATACACCTGCGGTTTATAGCTGCGCTCTTACGGCTGTGACAGCATCGCAGTTTACAAGTTACGACTGTGACAACGTTACATTTTACAAGATATAAATCTACATTTGCAAAACTTTACTTTTTCACAGATGTAGTTTTTAAATTTAATTTTAATTTTTTTATGCTTTTAGCCTCCGAGGCACAGCTGACAAGTATTTGTGAATAAAGATTTAACAAATTCTTATCTCATCGTTGTGAAGGTCAGTTTCAGACGTAGGCGAGTTGATTCAGCCAACATAACAACAGAATAGAGACGTACTGAGACAGGAGTTTTCACTTAGAAGCTGAATAGGCAAATTATAGTTTGATGAACATGACTCTTCCCTCGCGCATGTCTTTTTTATTTTCTATGTCCATTGTGTCGTTCCCTCTAATCTGCGTGTAACCGTATGCACTCCTGCCTATGTGTACAAACAGACGCCCAGGCGCACAGTGCCAGTAACAGCTAAATAGCTGCCTAGAGCGAAAAGTATGGTCATAATGGGGTTGCTGCTAGCGAAAGACAGAAGAAGAAAGAGATCTCTAGAATCAGGAACACATTACCATGCGGTGGCCATAAGCTGTATTTATTACTTCGCTCATTTGTCCTCATTGGCGAGATCGGGCAGAATCAGCTACTCTTCACGGAAGAACGGAATGGGCAGAACCAGGTCAGCAAACGCATGCCGATCTTCGACTGAAATGGCAAGAAAATGAAGGAAGTGTGCGGTTACAGTTATATTCGTGGTGCTTTTAGCGAGAGTGCAGAATAAAAGGGGGAAAGGGGAGAGAGAGGGCATTTATCTTTTGTGCAGCTGTCTGATCTAAAGAACTTTCATCTGTTAAAAGAAATGTTCGGCTGCTTGCGCAAGTCGAAGTAAATCTAGAAGTGTTCCGACTAATTTATTTTTTTCAAAAAAGCGTTTCTGGTAAAACTACCTGAGAATTTTAGTGGTATTGATACAGATTTTATCCTTTTGCTGACATATTGGTTTCTGTCCATATTTATTTTAGAGAAACGGGTTTTTTGGCGGGAGGGAGGGGCGTGGGGGTGAGTTGAATTTCTTCATAACTTGCAGTTCTGCGCAGATCCTTCAGAAATTCCCATTTTCTCTGGAAATTTCCAGCCCGCAGCTATTCCACTTCGAGTTGGTGGAAGACGCCGAGAGCTGTTTCATTCACCAGTTTATTACGACGCCGAGAGCTGTTTCACTCACCAGCCCTTCATTCAAACTTCGTGTGCACTGCGTTCAGACATGCATACAGGTCCACTAACTGGAATCCACCTGCGACCTCCCAGTGACCCGACTAACAACTGCGACCTATTGAACTGCTTCGAATGCAGAAAGATTGAGATCGGCCACATAGAAGTGGTTCGCATGTTAAAGACTTTCACTGGCCGCAAAGAAAGGACAGGAAACTGTTTCGTTGGGGAGGGGGAAATGAGGAGGATGTGAAGCAGAAAAGCAACACAACTCTTTCTAAGACTTTCATCTTTATTTTAGAATAAAATCATAACCAGATATACGGTGTGTGTGTATATACATATATACGAACGGAACACTTTTTTGTAAGCTAACACGTGTCGTAATATTGAGAGAAACGTTTCTTAACGCAATTAAATCTGAGAAGCGAAGTTTGAATCAAGCGTTCTTATACCCTGAAGATCTCCTGCGACTGTACACTGTGGGGAGTGTTTTAAAGCCTACCCTGTGCACATGCATTTAGCACATTATGCTCGTGTCGACGGGGGTGGGGGTGGGGTAGTTGTTGCTTAACGTCCAGTCGCAAAGTATGTGGACGGTGTGGCTTGAGACAAGTTAATGTGCTGCCACATGTCGGACTGCTGTCGCAGAACAGGCTTCAGTCCCACCCAGTCACATTATACTGACACCGGGCCAACCAGTCCTAGTACTGTTCCCTGTAGTGGCAGACATCTGGCAGGGCAGGTAATAGACTGCCAATTTTTGAGTCTGAGGTATGACTCGGCCGGGATGCGAATCACCGACCACCCACCTCGGAAGCGGACGCCATAACCACTAGACCACCGAGGCGGTCTCGTGTCGACAGTTTGCCCTGTTACGGCCTTGTAATGACACTGTCCATCCCCATCGATTGGTCGCCAGATTATCGGAAGCACCTAATTGAAATCAGTGTTTCAGAACCCGCAGGTGACGTCGCAATGAACGTGCATGCTGCACACGAAGCTGGTGCGGTGGCGGGGCCTGGCGGATTCCTTGGTGCAGCATTTATCACGGCAGCCTCGGAGGAAGAAGAGGAAGAAACTGGGAATCAGATACATGTCCGTTCCTAGATGAAAGCCTCAGGAAGCTAGATTAGCAAGCACGCTGCCAACTAATCCCTTGCGTTTGTTTTTGAAGTCAGCCCGGCACGCAAAATAAATTAAATGTCAAGCGAGGATTGGCGGAAAGAAGCAAATATGTTGTAATGGACAGAAACTTTTCACAGCAGGGCCTTGTAGTGGACGCTGATATCAATATTTCAGTTTGGACGTGAGTTTGGGGGTGATCATTTTGCAGTGAGCGCATAGTGTATATGTGTGTGTGTGTGTGTGTGTGTTTAAAAATAGTGTACATGTAGTCGTGATGTGTGTGTGTGTGTGTTTAAAAGCTGTATACACGTAGTTGTGATGTATGCTGGTCGATCAGGGGATGATCATTTTGCAGTGAGCGCACGGTGTGTGTGTGTGTTTAAAACCTGTGTACATGTAGTCGTGATTGTGTGTGTGTGTGTTTAAAAGCTGTGTACAAGTAGTCGTGATGTATGTTGGTCGATCAGGGGATGATCATTTTGCAGTGAGCGCACGGTGTGTGTGTGTGTGCGTGTGTTTAAAAGCTGTGCACATGTAGTCGTAATGTATGTTGGTCGATCATTTGGCGATTCTGCCGCTGTATATGTTCTGTGACCTGAGCTTCCAGGTCTTAGTTTTTGCATCAAGACGCTTTTGACCACTCTTCGTGCTGACTCTCTTGGGAAGAATAATGATATTTTTGACTGTGGATGTTAGACTGACGAATAGTTTTTAGAAGTTAAAACATTTTTTTTATACAATTTTAGCAATTTTGGCAGTTTTATGAGAATGAAGGTGCGAACTGTTTGCAATGAATTCTTTTGATTTCCGCAATTGAGACCTGTCTTGTTAAGGCTGATCTTAATTGGGAGATATTACGAGGGACAAAGTTCGTCTCTCCAAAGATGGTCAAGACTTATAAGACCAACGTTCATACAACTTGTCAAGTCGCGAAGATCGCGAAGGTTTCAGCGGCACGCAGTTCGATCCCTTTAGAACTATATAGTGTGCTAGTTTACCAACGTAAGACAGTACGTGAACAACACGTGTAAGGAAGCTCACGCCTTTTGGAACGCAGGACTAAGATCGCCAAAGTTTGTCCTTCGAAGGACTGACAAATTAAGCCTTTACGAAGGGTGTTATGTCGACGAGGAGCCGTTTTAATTGCCGATGGTTAAGCCTAAACCGATCGCAATCACGTGACAAACCATTGGCTATTCATTGGTTATTCACTTTGTTGGGAATTCGAGGATGTCTGTGGGTGTTAACCGATGGCCTCTAATTGCTGTTATTTTAACGGTGGTGTCCACTGCCGTTAAGTACGATAACCGACGGTTAAATATGGCGGCGATTATTTTATTTCGCTCTCGAAAGCGTAGAATTTTGAGAAGGGAGAGGCATATAATAAATGCGATAAATTATATTTAAAATAATAATTGGAATGTATCGTGCCTAAGCTTGTGAGAACTCTAAGCGCTTACAAAATAAACACTACAAAACACACGTTATATGCACGGACAATATGTCTGAAGAAGACAACACTAAAGTATGCCCGCAAAGTCCAATGTGTGAATACTAAACTGCGCGATCAGTCCACACTTATCTGTTTCTTCGGTGTGCGTGATGTTCGCATTTCTCGCTTCTTGTCGCTCTCGGTTAAGTCGGAAGTAAACAATGTGGCTGATCGGAACTCATGAACGGGGAGATCGTTAGTTCCTCTTAAAATTGCAGTCACTTCAACGGTTAAATGTTAACCGTCCGTTCCCTAACCAAGACTGGTCAAGTTTAGGGTCTGTTAATAGACGCTGGTCACGAATATAGGCCCAGAAGGGCGGATATGGATGGACAAGCTTTGTGGGCGGGCCTTGCGCAAAATTCAGAAGCTGGGGATGGGAGTGGTGGCTGGAGGCGGCTTCTCTGTGCAAGGCGATTTCTAAGGGTTATGTCCCTCCACAGCATTTGGATATATCGTCGCAGATATATCAAGAAGGAAAAACGGAGTAAAACAGATGAATTATTTGAGTACATCTGACAGGTAGGATTTTAAACAATCATTTTAAGGATATTTTGATATCGATATCTTGCACAGCGTGCCGATTTATTGGTTTGGATTTTATTGCTTAATGTCTAGTCGCAAAGGAAGTGCATAGCAGGGCGGTGTTACTTGAGAGAACGTGCTGCCATCCTGGGACTGCAGTCACAACACAGGCTTCAGTCCCAGTCAGTCACGTTATGCTGACACCGGGCTAACGAGTCCTAGTACTCTTTCGTATAGTGCCAGACGTCTGGCAGGGCAGCTGCTAGATTGCCCATTTTTAAGTCTTAGGTATGACTCGGCAGGGGAGCGAACCACCGACCTTGGAAGCGATAGATCACCGAGGAAGTCTTGCATTCTTGTAGTAGTGACAAGAGCAAAGAGACAAAGCAGAGTGAAATCAGACGTACGGTTGCAGATGACGGAGTTGGGGAGGGGGGGAACTACTTTGAAATCCCATCTGCCCGGCAGCCAAGGGGCAGCAGTCTGCAATTTTCCGCCTTTGTCCAGATCTGTTTCTGGAATCTCTCGTGCGCAGCGGAATATGTCTGATTCGTCGTTTAACGACTTGGTTAGTTTAAGAGCTTTTGGGAGGGTGTGGGAGAGAGATTGTGTTGACTTCCCCTTTGCGCAGGGTCGGACGTGCGAGAGAGGCTACATCAGCCGCCGACGTGGGTCTGAGACTGGGCCAATCTAATCACACAGATACGTTGTAGCTGGGGAGAATCTCGCGTGTTGGGCCGCGAACGGCGCTTGCCCACGGCCTTAGCATGTGATAGGTGTGGGCGGCAGCCGAGCCTCGGCCACACCAGCTTCGTGGGTCAACACGGTAAGTGTTGACACGGCCTAATACGGGGCGGCGCTGATCAAACCCCCACCAGAGTGTGAACGTCGCAGCGACGGGCACAGCTTCGGCGAAGCGGGAATCTGTTGTGGCCATGCTCTTAGCCATTGTCCTTTCTTGGCCGACTATCTTCCCGTAGAATCTTGCTCCATATTTTCCCGTGTCTTACATTGTGAATTATTACACTTTTGCGTGCATATGCATATGTCCAAGTCTGCCTTACTACATAACGTTTAACATACATAAACTATGTTGGTGATCGCCAGTATATATTCTTGAACTGACTTTCGTTCGACTACATTATTTCATATGTATACTTGCGTATGTATATATGCATGGCGGCGTACATGCAGAGGTATTTGCACGATTACGTGATTGGTTCGTCACTGACGGCAAACAGACCGGTTTCTGAGGTGTACACCATACTCCCCACCATAAAAAGCCGTGAGACGTAGCAATTTATAAGATAGAAATGTTCTGTAGGTCAGAGGCAGCTGTGAAAGAGCAGTCATTATCTGTCTGAAAAGTGAATATTTCAGGTTAAAAAACCTAGCTTTTTATTAAAATTTGTAAGTAGTTGCACCTTGAAAAAAAACCATGTGAGTTAAGCCACATGTTTTCCTTTGATAAAAGCAGAGAGGGACTGGCGTGTCATTGTTATAATCCTTTTGATTTTCTTTGGAATAGAGTTGGTCATACCCTATGTCCGGTGCACAGCAACAGAGAGTTCAGTTAGCATAGTGGGAGCGCAGATGCCAGACGTCTGAAAGCGCAGTTTATTGGTTGTCTGGCTGTGCGGAGTTGAAACAGGCTAAGAGCCCGGAGCAGCAATAAAATGCCGGAATGAAGCCACGTGAAGGCGTCTGCTTCTGTCAACAGGGCCAGGTCAAATCAAGTCCGGCATCGCTCTTATGACCACGTAGCAAGGGCCGTATGGCAGGGGCGAGGAATTTAACTATGGCGTGTAATGAGGGATTTAATGTTTCTTTCATGACTTTATGTTGGCCCTGCTACGTCATTACTATGGTTGAAGTAGTGTGCAGAATTGCCAATAAGCTTTGTTGCCTCACGCATTTAACGAATATTGCCGTATACTGGTTTTATAAACAACACTTCTCCTAGTTAGATTTTGTTGTGCAGTTAAATGTACATTAGATGAGTGGCAGGTTGGTATACCGCTTCCTGCTTCACCGACACAGGACAGGAAAAAAATTATCGGTTCTAGCTGAAATGGGAGTTACTCACGCACTTCAAGCATTAAAGTCTTGCATCCTTAAAAATGACTGAACCTTTCTTTTAAGACTGTTCGAGATAGAGGACATTTAATTCTATCACACGTTTTAGACATTAAGAAGGTAGCACGTGTAAAATGTTTTGTTTGAAATAACATTGTTTGAAATAACATTGTTTGAAATAACATTGTTTGAAATAACATTGAAATAACAAAGAAACATGCTCACGCGCGCGCATCCATACACAGTCGTGCCGTCGAGCGCTCTAATCGACAAACGTTCTTCACCATGTCAAAACAGTTTGAATCTACACTTTGTCAAAACAGTTTGATTATGCACTGTGTCAAAACAGTTTGATTATGTACTGTGTCAAAACAGTTTGATTCTGCACTGTGTCAGAACAGTTTGATTCTGCACTGTGTCAGAACAGTTTGATTCTGCACTGTGTCAAAACAGTTTGATTCTGCATTCTGTCAAAACAGTTTGATTCTGCACTGTGTCAAAACAGTTTGATTCTGCACTGTGTCAAAACAGATTCTGCACTGTCGAAAAAGTTTGATTCTGCAATATGTTAAAACAGTTTCATTCTGTTCTGTGCCAAAACAGTTTGATCTTGCACTGTGTCAGAACAGTTTGATTCTGCACTGTGTCAGAACAGTTTGATTCTGCACTGTGTCAAAAAAGTTTGATTCTGCACTATATCTAAACAGTTTGATCTAGCATCATATCAAAACATGTTGATTGTGCACTATGTCAAAACCGTTTGGTGTAACCGGAAACAATTATCGTTGAGGAATTTCGCTGCTGGTCTTAACATCGTATCACAACATGAAGAGCTAGGGGTGGAGGGAAGAGAGCAGCAGGATGTCGGTACTATCTGCACATTTACTTCTGTCGTGTTGCCGTGTTCGGCTTTATTTTTGTTTAAACGTGTGTTCAGTGGCAGATGGGAACCTAACCATTAGTTCAAGAGTAAACAGAACTGGACGGATATCGGCGCAATCGTCTGCAACAGAACAACGGAAGCATGATTCAATTTCTTCAAAGGTAGATCACATCTGCACAGACACAGACTTTCGCCGCTCAGAGAGGCCGAGAAATGGCTTTGGGGTGGGGGAGTTGACTGTTGAAAGATTTCTTGATTGACATCGAATGAAACCTTTGTTGAATATGGACCATTTCTTATCTCCACCCCCGATTTCTCAGGGATCAGTCTAACCGCAAGAGACTGGCGTGAGTATCTTGTGTCTAGTCGTTAACTGAGGCCGGTAGCCCGAACAACATTTTGCACTCCGAGTGGTCTTGAAGCCTTTACGAAGTTTCAGTCTGAACATCGTTCCTTACAGCTAGCACCGCGGACTTGTTCTTGCCTGTTAAAATAGAAACAATCTATCGTTTCGCCGGAAACGCACAGATCCCCCCACCCTTCCCGTCTTTCTGTGATTCATTTCTCAAGCCAGTTCTTTTCTCCACAAAGCCCTGCTTCATTTCCTCCTGGGTGGGTTTTTTTCAGGTCTAAATAATTTTGCCCCGTTAATACTGGAACATTGACAAAGGCAGTAAATCACCATTTTCTTCACGTTCTACAAGTTGGCACGCCGGTTCTCATGCACAGGCACTCATCTGAACGAATGAGCTCTGTTCATCTTTTTTCTGTATGTGTGCAATTCCACCCC
>SMGT01002945.1:114486-135628 GCA_004794575.1 Lanistes nyassanus
CCCCCCCCCCCCCCCCCGCTAATGCATTCTTAAAAATTACGATTGTGGTTTGATATTTTTCTTTCGTTTATTATTTGTCTGCTGCTGAGAACCTTTATCCCTCGCACACACGGAAGCAACTAGCTGACAGTTGTTCTGTGGAAAAAAATAAAAACACTTCTGGCCGTACAGTCGCATTCTCGGCGACGGATCAGGTGGAGTTTCACCGAATCCTCTGTCTGTCCGCCCGGTCCGCCTTCCTCTGTTCATGCGGTCCGCCCGTCTTCATCTGTCGTGTTGGTGTAGGCCCGTTGTCTGCCGTCTGTGCATACTAATGCCTAGCCCCAGTGCTGGCATCAAGCCATGCTTTCTGTGGCGGTAGTTGTTGCTGTTCCGTTGGTGATTCTCTGTTGTCATCGTCTCGTCTTTTATCTTTGACCGCTAAGTCTTCATTGTGCTCTGTAGCTGTTATCCTGGCGTTGCTTGCCACTGGTGTACGTCACATCGGAGTTGTTGACTGCAAGCTGATTTTCTTAGTGACTGCTAGCCTTGTTTATTTATCTATTGCAAATCGTTACTAGGAGTCCACGAGGAGCGTCTTTCGGTTGCATTTGGTATACCTATTAAAACACATCGTTTTGACACTTTTAATTTTGAGAGTTTTGACTTGAAAAACTAAATTTAAAAATCCTTAAGTAAATCTAATAGTTTTCTGTACTTTGGACTGACAGAACTTTGCACGTAGGACCAACAATCAAAGTGCATGAGGATTCCTTCTTTCTGCAGTCAGAATTGTTTGATTACGGTCAGTCTGTTTTGTGTCAGCCTCTAATGCTTTTGAGAGAAATTGTATTTTATCTTCTGGCTGAAAATATATACCATTTGAGTACGTCCATTCTGATGTGTGAAGTATCCTTTTATTAGGTGCCATTTATTTTTTTCTTAACTTGTCTCCTTTCGCCATTCATTTATAACGAAGACTGAAAGCTGACTCATGACAGGTTTTTGCGAAGCATCATCTTAGAGTAGACCGAAGACTTTTGTAAACAGTCTCATAGCACTGCGGCATTTGCTTTGCGTGATGTGATCTGTCTTTGTGCGGTGAGCTGTCTTTGTGATGTGTCATTCACTGCGGTTTGTGGTCGAGAGACCAGGAAGTCCTATTTTGGTCCAATACGGGCCGTCATCATTGTGTGGACCTCAAATCTCTGCATGATTTCTTCAGGATAGCAGAGACAGGCTTATCTTCGGAGTAAACCTGACATTTACTTTCAGATATTTACCTCTCTACATTTTTCAGATTTTGTTCGTCTTATCCTCTGTAATACTCCATAAGTTGAAAAGGTTCTTTGTCACCGATCAGACTGGAGCATTATAAGTTTATTCTTCACATTGATACAGTGCTGTCCTTGCATCCGATAAAAAGTCGATGCAGAGTTACGGGCGTAATGTGACGTAATGCGGGTGTAATGCAGCATAATATGGGCGTGATATGACCGTTCGAACCGAATCTGACAGCTGACAGTTGGTATTAATGTATAGAAACTTACTGTTGTCATAATGTATAACGTTATAGAAGTGCCGACATTTATACTGTTCAAAACAGGTGAACTCAGTATAGTCATTAGTGCGAAGGATTTTTACCCACGCGTCAGCGCTCGGAATGTAAATGCGTTCATGGACAATCATGGAGGAAGCAGTACGCTTGGGAGAGGGTGCCCATTAAGTGATTAATCATTCATCTTTCACAGACATGGCCAGTTGCAACTACGTCGAGCTGTGTCGTATGGGTTTGCACTTGTCAATACCACTTCGGACAAAAGAACATTGAACTGGGACTTTCTGTACTATATTATAATGAGCTATGAAAAAAAGGTGACATGTAAATTGATATAGACCGACGTAAACACATCAGACTATCTGGCTGTTTCAGCTCTGTGCCGAAGTTTGTGGAAGTTTTATCTCGGCCGAGGGCTAATGGCAGTAGATGCAAATAACTATTGACATTATTTAATTTAGCTATGCAGTTTTAGTTTACTTATAACATGAACTATCAGGGGAAGAATTCTGGTCTTTCAGTAGATCAAGTATAGAATAATATGCAGGGAGTGTTGGAGCGTGATATGAGCAAGTTACACGCGTTCTCGTAGTTCTGCAGAGAAACGGCTTTCAGAGTCATATACAGCAGACAAAGACGTCATGGTGTTGTGAAAGTTGAAGAAATAATAACAACGGACAAACACAGAGGGAAATGTCTTCCTTTTGCTTGAATTTGACTACGCGGCAAAACAGTTTGGGAAGTAGGGGCAAAGTTCAGTGGAATATTCTGTTACTGTGTGTAAAGACTGAAGCCACTGGCTCAAGGAATAATTGCAGTCTTGCGATTTACATGAAATGCTGAACAAACACTAGTTTCCGTCGTTTCAGAGATGTTGCACCTAGTTTGACAGAGGCACTCAAGAAGAGGATTTGATAAGATGCATTTCCACATGGCTGAAAGATGGCCTTTGCAAGCTTGCAACTTACTGTTCATGCAACAACAACAACAAAAAAAATGCTGTACAAGACAGTCATTTCAAGTTTGTCTCTTTGTATTTGATGGTTTATGCTCTAGTAATATTCAGTAATGTTCATTAAAAGACAGGATCATCAGACAAGTTACGAAATAAAAAGAACTTTTTTTTCATAATGCGTAAACTTGCCTGCTGTTCTGGTTATTTTCGTGCAAAGTGCTTAAACCTCGTGATATTGTGCTCTGGCTGGATGAATTATTACTATTTCTAAGCTGTGCGCTGAAACATCCACCAGACTGATAGCTGCAGCAAGATGGCCTGTGTGGAGACGCAGTTATGATGTTCGGGTGATGGCCGCCGATGGAATATCACATTGTGTAACTCGAGGATTTAAATCCATGCCCACTGTAGGATTTGAACCCTTAACCTTGAACTCACTAGTCCTATTCTCTGCCACCGACTTATTCAGATCCCTCAGTCCCCAACCCCATTTAAAAGCTATTTTTAGTCTTCAGTTTTTTAGCAGCACGTTTTTTCATAAGTAATTCACTTTGAGAAGCCAGTTAAATTTTGTATACTGACTGTTTCTTTGTCATTCAGCGGACTAGTTTTTTTCAGTCATGAGAATATATTAACTCCAGATGTTCTTGAATTTCCAACACTAATCTTTGGGAACTTTGCGATTTTATCTCTACCTTTGTAGTCCAGATATGTAAGCTGATATTTATAGACATTTTTGCAAGTGTAACGCGTAATACCTGATTTGAATATTGCAGTAAGTGTGCAGGTCGCCATAGCAGCATTCTTGGCGCATTATGTAGAACACCATAGTATGCGTCCTGCACATAATTCCAGATTTTTACATTTTAAACGACAACGCTGCTATTCCGCGATGAAGGTTATTTCACATACGGGGAAGATAAAACACGAAGGTGTCTTCTTCACAGTTATCCATATGACAGACGCATATGCGTCCACTACTCTGACATGATGAGCAACATCACTTAGAAGGTTTGTCTCTGAATAATTTTGTCACAGACAACCACGTATGCACGAGCACCGATAAATGCTACGTTATTCGTGAGTCGAGGCTCTTTTGTGTTTTTTGAAGTTAAGGATCTTCTTGAAAGCTTTCCGGAAGTCTTCGTTAAAGAGCGTGTACAGCACGGGGTTGAGGGACGAGTTGGCGTAGCCAAGCCAGATGATGAAGGCCGTGGTGTGCTCGTCCAGGTGCTGACATTTCTGACACAGGCTGCGCAGCATGTACATCAAGGTGAAGGGCATCCAGCAGACGAAGAAACATGCCATGATCAACAGCATCCGCTTGGTGGCGCGCTGCTCGCGCATCTGGAACCTTCTGCGCATGCTGGTCGTCAGGTGGTTGTTGCGCTCCATTTGCCAAGGCAGAGACAAGCGATGGCGGCTGGCCATGCTGAACTTGCTCTGGCGCCGGGCCTCCAGGTTGGCCTCCGACAGGCTGGTGCTGAGCATGGTGGCGCTTTTACTGCGGGGCGTCGCGGTGGCGCAAGGGAAGTCACTCCCTGTGCTGCCCTCGGAGCTGCGCTTGCAGTCGCCGTTGTGCTGCATGCCCGAGGAGACGGACTTGCTCTTCTTCATACCAAACTCTCTGGGAAGATAACAGGCGCTGACCGTCAGAAAATTCCCGTCGCGTGCGAAGGGGACGTCACCGGGAGACCCGAAAGTCTCCATCCTTTCTTGCAGACTGTTGCTGCGCCGCTCGCGTATCAGGCTGACTCCCAGCTCGTTGTCGTCCTCGTTGCCATCCTTGCCCTTAGCGTCGTCGAGACTAAAGGTCGCTAGCACGCCTTTCTGGCTCTCCCTGACCTCTTCGTCCTCTTCCGGCGTCACCACGGTGGAGGCCGTGGTGACGTCACGAAAGACGCAGCTGGTCTCTTTGATCTCGGACACCGCGATTCGCGGGCAGCTCCTGACGAATCTGGTTGGCGAGGAACCACCGATGCTAGTCCGCCTCTTGATGTTTTTCGACTGCTTGTGCAGCACGGCGAAGATTTTGACGTACAGGAACGTCATGAGGCACGACGGCAGGATGAAGGAGCCCAGAGCGGAGTAGATGACGTAGCTTTTGGTGCTGAACAGGATGCAGTCGTGCCGGTTGATAGAGGGCCGGTAGGTGTAGAAGCTAGAGGTCATGTCCTGCCAGCCAATCAGAGGCGCCAACGAGATGATGATGGAGAAGACCCACACAAACACGATGTAGGCCAACGCTTTGCCAGTGGAGCGCTTGTCGTGGTACCAGACGGGGAACACCGTGGCAGTGTAGCGGTCAAAGGCAATGGTGCACAGGCCCCAGATGGACGCCGTGCAATACAGGACGTCGATGCACAGCCAGATGGTGCACATGGTTCGGCCGAACACCCAGTAACCCAGCAGGTCGTGGCCGGTGGAGATGGGCAGCACTGTGACGGCCAGCAGCAGGTCGGACACAGCCAGGTTCCCGATCAGACAGTTGGACATGGTGCGCAAGCTGTGGTACCTGTGTACAGACATCGCGTGCTGGTCGTTAGCTTCGCAGTAATCACCTGGGTCGGGCTGCGTGGGTATTTTTAACTCATGTCCGTACTTAAAGGTGCATATATAGAAATACACAGTGCGAACAAGCCTTAATACCGTTCTTAAGACCAGAAGGGCAAACACGAACAATCACGCAAGCCAACCCTGGTTTCGCTACGTCCAGATTTATGTCAAGGCCGTTCTTAACAGACACACACAACAGCTGTTGACAGCGTTTGGCAGCGAATGTGACCTCAGCCCCGTCACTGTTCCGTCGGTGCAAGTTGGCACTGTCACTGTCTGTCCCTGATGCCCGCAGGCCAGACAGCTGCAAGACAGCGAAAGTGGAACTGGCCGCTGATTGGTCAGTTCAGACTGGTGACGTCTGAATTGCGTCACTTATCATCTGACTGTCGATACGCCAGTCAGCATTGTTGTGACGCAACGACAATGAATAGTAGTCAGTGGGGCGCCCTGTCTGACATTGAAGTGTGTGTGTGTTGAGAACAGCCCTGATTGGTGTCGGTTTTAGTTACATGTCCGTGTCGAGTACACGTGCTGCATGATGAGATTAAAGCCACTAAGCAACAGTGATGATGACGTATGGTAATATTTTTCTTGGTGATCGATGACGAGGATGATGATTTTTTTTACCACGAGAGAGAGGCTGCATCGTTTGTCAATTTGTCACCGAAGTTCTCTTCTTTAATGTTCGTCACGTGCCGAAGATAAATGACAGTAGCATTAAGGAAAGGGTATCGTGTGTCTAAGAAAGAAAGCTGCAGCAAAAAGAGAGAAAGGGGGAAGGGGAGAGAGAGAGAGAGAGAGAAAGAGAGGAGAAGGAGGAGGACTGTGGCTTGCTGCTGAAGAAAAATCGCGGCAGCAGTAAGGAGAAAGGGTGTCCCGTGTTTCAAGAAGACAAGAAGGCAGTTTGAAAGAGAGAGGGTATTGGGTGTCGTGAGGAAAATGGAGATCGCAGTAAAGAGCATGGGCTTGTCTTCAGGAAACATTGAGGTAACAGCCAAGAGAGACAGTATCACGTATCTAAGGGAAGGCGACATTAAAAATCAGGTAGAGGGTGTCGATTATCAAACGAGAAAAGATGTTAGCAGGAAAGAGAGACAGTTTCACTTGTCTAAGGAAAGACGAATTGGAAGGGCAGATAGAGGGTATCGATTATCAAAAGAAAAGACTTTAGCTGGGAAGAGAGAAGAAGTCGCCTGTATAGGGACAAAAATGTGGTAGTAAAGAGGTTAAAGGTTAGAGGTTACCTGCACAGGGCGTAGAGGACCAGCGCGTTGCCAAACACTGTCAGAAAAGTGATGATACCCAGCGCCATGGTGACGATGAGGAAGAGAAGGAAGGAAGTGAACTTGGTCGAGCACACGGGGTGCACCATCTTCCACTCGGCGCTGTTGTTGGAATCACACACCCGCAGCAGCACCAGCGCGTCGCCCACGCTGAAACCGTCATCGAAGTTGGCGTCAGCAACCGAGACGTCGCCCTCCGTCCTGTTGGTCGTGACGACGGTGTTGGCGAGGGTCGAGGCGTTGCGAAGCAGGGCGTCGACCAGCACAGGTAGTTTCGACGTGACCTTGGCGATGGCCTCGTCGTGACGGTGCCATCGGCTGACCGGAAGCAGTGGGGAGGTGGCGAGGAAAGGAGGAACCAGGGAGTGGTTGTAGGTCGCAGTGGCCATGTCAGCGCCCGGACTCCTGCGACGCCTTGACAGCCCGGGGACCGAGGGGTCTGGTGCGCGTGCACTTGCTGCTCGCCGGCCGACTTTGCGCGACGCTTGCTGGGACCGGGATGCTGGTGGGCGCGTGCTGACACTTGACCCTGAAACACAAGGGACCGTCTTGATAAGAACGAGTCGAGCCTTTGGGTTACACCCTGGCCAACAGCTTTTCCTGTTTCGCATCTTAGCGCGCAGAACCTTACGCGTGGTTAAAGACCTGCCGGATAGGAGAGTTTAAAATGTTGCGTTATTACCCCTCATAGGCGTGTTTCGTGTCCTAATAAGAAGTCACGGCTATGACCACTTTTTGTGCTTTCAAATGTTTGGAGGCGTGTGTCTCATGAGCAGAATGGCATTTTCAGATCGAAGAAATTGTTCGCGTGAACAGCATTTTGGACTCCACTGGGTCTTTAAGCGTAAAGAAACAAGGAAAGGCGCCTGCCGGATTTTCAAGACCTTGATGTCTGTCTCTAATCTGCCGAAGTGTATGGTGACAAGTTGTCTCATTATTTGAGTCCCGCAGCCTATACCAGCAGGGTTATATACCGCTGACGTCAGCAAGTTCTTATTAACAGCATCAGCAGTTGTTCACTTGTAAAGATGGGTGATCAGTCGGTCATACAAACTAAATGAACTGTAAGCCGTTTAAACTGGTACCGACATTTTGAAACAAAAGCTTCTTTATATCGTGATAGATGTTACCACTGTTACCACTGTTATTTTAACTTACGATTCCAAAAGACTGAACGTAAACTATTTTCAGATGAAATAGGAATGCTGCGTGTGTTTCATTATAGCTTTGTTTGTGAAACAGAGATGTGTGGTTGTAACAACCTTGGGGTAGTTTAAGATTTGTCGATCGTGGGAAATATTTTTCGAGATGTAACCAAGGATTCTTCTGGAGGTGGGGGGGGGGGGTCAGTACACGCGTTTCATGATGTTTATTTTTTTCAACTATCTTACGCTTGTTTTATTCATCATCGTCCTTGTTGCCATAGATGTCGACACCACCACCACCACCACCACTATCGTCGTCGTCGTCATCATCATCACTGTCGTCCTTGTTGATTTCATCATTGCAACCATTACTCGGAAGTATTGATCTTGAAAACAGAAAGTTACTTTCTACATGATAATCATTTTCAGACCGAGCTTGTCGGGTTCTGTGAACTGTAGGATGGCTACTTGCTGCGCACTGTTTTCTATTAGCGAGGATTCCCCTTGGAGTAAGCAGCGCCAGGTTGTTCGTGTCGCATCGTTGAAGCGACACAGAACTCAACATCGTAAAAGTTTTATCATGTGGAATTAGTTAACACAGCATCGGGGTCGGGGGGAAGTCGGGTACGTTGTCTTGCTGGTCGTTGGCATTTGATTTTTTTTAAATGTTCTATGAGCTGGAGAGGGTAGAAGTTGGGGAGCCATTGGCGTGCAAGATATGGAAGCCAGGGAGAGAAGCCAGAACGAGATTGCAGCGTGTAAAGCCCGTGGGACCCGCTCTGAATATGAATAACTATAAGACTGCACATGTATCCGAGCTTTAGAGAGATTATCGTCGTTTTGTGCTGCAAATTTATCTGGATGTAGGCGACCTTTGAGGGAAGTGGGCAGAGGTGGGGGTCAGTTAAAAGCTTGCCGTTTTGAACACAGTGTGTATAAGCAAACTGTTCTTGCTATTCAGGGTTGGCTTGCATGAGCGTTCTTATCCCCTGTTCGTTCCTAAAGTTGTACGTAAAATGCACAGGGAGAATGACCCCTACGACCACTCTTATGACCGGAAGTGGAGAGAAGAACGTTTATGCTAGCCAGCCCAGCCCAGTCTCTTTCACCTCCTGCATCTCAACAAGCCGAAATAAAGCCTTTTTAAGTAAAAAAAAACCTGGGTCTTAAATTACGTATCGGTCTGAGTCTGTAAACTTTCATTCCTTTCCCACCACCCCCTTTTTTTATCAAAGGGGATGAAAGTGTATCATTGCATCTGTCAGAGAGAAAAAATCAATCATAGCGAGTTTTAGAGGAAATATATAATAGGCAGAAAGTCCATCCTTATAACGGTACAAGCGGAGGAGCTGTTACCTTTATCACGCACATAAACTCACTGATGTTTGCGATTTCTGCTTCACGCGTCTGGGCCGATCGGCATAACAAGACGCTTCTCGCCAGAGACAGCGAAATTTTCCAAAGTATGTAGCACCGAGGAAAATATGTAATACGAAGTATGTAATGCTATGTAGAACTAAGTAGTCACACAAGCAGGGAAAGTGTAACCCACGCTAACTCCTCTGTACTTGCCAGCGTCTTCCACATTTAAGTACGCGGTCAGCAAAGCGAGGTGCTTGTCTCGCTGACGGCGAGATTTCCCGGGCTATAACAGCGGTGGACGGTCTCGTCTCCATTGTCAGCTGTATCTAAATTAGGCAGCCGATGCGATGGTTCGGCGGCCAGCAGGACGAGCATGTTGATGGAGCCTGCGGGCCCCAGTTGCCGATAGCGATGTTGCTGAACAGGAATTCTATATGCCAGAGTCGTGGCTGAAAGACATCAGGCCCGCACATTCATCACCGTGCGGAACTGGGGAACTCCTGGGCCCCAAGAGAGTAACTACAATATTGTGCTTTCTCACGGCTCTTTTATGTCGCTCCCGGAACTCGCGATTCCAGAAGGACGTGGTGGCGTAAGGACCGCGTGCGACCAGTCAGTGCAGTCGAACGCAAATTGCGAGTTTCGTCACAGACTGGTAGAATCTACAGCTAGATCGTTAGAATCTTCGCTAAGGCGAGACAGAATGAGAACAGAAACCTCTGTAAGTGTACGGATAAACACAGATCTTTAGAGCCCACCTTGTTTTGCCATTATCCCACCGAAATCACAGCTGCGGCTCGAAAGTCCTCGTACAAAGGAAAATACTTGAATGAATGAATGAATGAATGAATGAATGAATCCACAGGTGCATGTTCATATTCTTGTCTTGTATTTTATAGGTGTTGGGTTCGTGTCGAACTGAAGGTTTTTTCTCCCTACTCTGTAGAGGCATTGAAAAAAAACCATGGGTCCATGGGTGTTAGGAGAGAGCGGGTTATTTATGGAATGTTCAATGACAACGTCAGTGCTTTCCTGCGGGACGGGGATAGGGTGACTAATCGATGAACTTGACAGACGTGCTGGCATTCCGACTTTAATATGCATATATATTATTCCTTCTAGAAAACATCGTAAAGAGTGATGTAGATGGGGAAATATTCCTTTCTTAACTAATTTCACTTCCTGCGCCACACAACGTCTACGTAGGCCTTGCTTTCGTTTGTCAGGAAACCTTTAAACATTATGATGAACGACAGAAAGCGACTGACTGTGTGACGTGCTTGATGTATTTCACCGAAATACATTTCACACGCAACTAGCGGATAAACAGTCCAAACAAGACAAAGCCAGGAAACCAGTAGCATTGCGCAGGATGACATTATAAAATTAAGAAATAAGTTGAAATATCTAAAGACCGCAGTTTTGAACTGACAGGAGTGCAGTGGATACGTGCAGTAGTGTTCTCATGTTTGCCACCACGTTTTAATACTAGTTGAATAAGTTGCTGATTATTTCGGTCTGCAACCGAGTTCTTGTTCGAACGGTAATTCTTCAAGTCATGGGGAGTGCATATAAGTGGGAGGACCATTATGCCAGACGCGGCCAGTCTGTTCAGAACTGTGACGGCTACAGTTAGATGAACAGCTGTAAGAGTCTCAGCCTGTACATTTGGCGAGACGTGAATCTACGGCCCGCACAGACCCGTAAGCTTTTAAAATGCTGGTTGTTGCTTTTGAAATGGTCTTGCCTCGGTTATAGTGCCATAATCTGACATGAGTATCCCCTTTTCCAACTGGTCTTTGATGTCGCTTTAAAAAAAATTAAATTGCGTTTCTGTGTACTTGAGTCACGTTTTTTTAAAAAAAGAAAACCTCGGAGGCCAGAAAGTAGACTGGAAAGAATTTACATGATGTATGACCCCCCCCCTCCCTCTCTCGTTCCCTCTTTGCTCCACACTTATCTTCTCTCCGCCACCCTGTCATTTTTCACTTCTCTCACCCCACCACCCACCCAAAGTTTCTGCCCCCTCTATAGGCTGTCGATTCCGTCCCGTCCATCAACATATCCATTCAGCAGGAGTAATTGCAAGGCAAAGCGGGGCAACCCACCGTTACTTCCGGAATTTAGTGGCGCGCTTCACTATCTGGTCAGACAATAGCTTCCTGTCTGCGCAGTCGGGTGAGAGGATCTTTGTGCGGGAGACGGTCGGGAGCTGGGCGCCCGCCCTGCTCTTCACAGCTCTCGGCCTTTGTGCGGGAGTTTCTGCCGCGCTTTCTCGATGGCGTACGGCGATTAACACGCAGAGCTGGTCTGGCGACCAGGTATTGTGATTTCCTCCTGTTACCGCGCTCATCCTGCACTAAGTGCACCCGCACTTGGTCACCTACGCCCCATCTCCCCTTACCCAGAATTCTCCCCCGTGCATATTCGTACACCCACGCGTACGCACCCACGCACACCCACATACATAAACAGACCCTCACACTTATATGCGCAGCGTAAAAGCCACCCATCACTTTAGTGTGCAGGGGGATGAGAGGTCAATGCATCCATTTCAAAAATAAAACCATCGAAAAAGGGGGGACACAAATTTACACTGTACTCAAACATAAAACGCGGGTTGCTGGATTGTAATCGCGGTGTTGAAAGTGGGGTGTTCAATACAACGCAACACAGGTTTATTGATCCCATGGGGGAGTTAACAGGCTGCGAGCCCGTAGTATGGTTGCAGCACACTGGTTGCAAATAATATGCGTAAAAAGCATAACTAACATAAAATTCTAATAAACATTCACACATTCAAATACATATATGCATGTATACACACATGCATGCAGACATATACACACGCAGGCATCCATTTATACATACCTTTTCATATATAAACAGTTTCAAACATTCATACACATATACATACACATATTCATACACAAATGCATACACACATGCATACACTCACCTATACACGCATCCATTCATACATGAACACATGTGCAACATCATACAGTACATACATGTAGGAATAGATATATGTTGATGTATATGTTATATAAACAATGTATATAAACTGCATTGCGTTGTTTTGTCGGCTGGCGCAAAATGTATGGGTTCTGATTAATTTGCTGCAAGAATTTTTTTCCCTCTCCTGTTTATAAGGTTTATTTCCTTCATATGTAGGAGTTTATTTCCTTCATATGTAGGAGTTTATTTCCTTCATATGTAGGAGTTTATTTCCTTCATATGTAGGAGTTATCAGGAAATACTATCCTTTCACTTTCCCGCTTCCTTTGATTTCTTTGATGTGTCAAACTCAGCTGGGCAAGACTGGCTTCAGGAGTTGCAGGGCGAGGAATTCCGCTCTTTTCATCCTGGTCCGATTAGAGGACCTTCTGACAGCTGACCATTAGCGGGAATTCTGAGCAGCTATATTTAAAAAGTTCTCACTGTTTTGACAGTGAGACGGACGTTCTGAGTGTAGAGAACGTTTGATATAAATAACGTCCAAAGGGGACAACAGAGGCGAAAGGCCTAATGAGAACAGCCATGGCTTCTTTACCACAGCGGCAGTAGATTAGTTTTTGCCACCTGCAAATGATCGCCAAGACATTAAAACTGCTTTGATCTTGTTGCACAAGCAATGGAAGATGATTTTTTTTAATTTGGGGAAGGAATTAAGGGACAAAATTGGTTCTGTTCAAACCGATTAAGCAAAAATGTTCCCATTTGTTAAAAGCGCTACTTAATTTACTGCTTTAGAGGATTCTAGATTCCAGCCTGGAACGAGGCCTCAAAAACCCTCACCCCACCACCAGCAGCAAAAGACGACAACGAATGAAGGCGCTGATCGGCTTACCCACCACGTCGAACGTAAGAAGCGGCCTTCGTCTGCCAATCCCCTGCTAAACAATTACGATGACACCTTTTACTCCGGCTGTTTGAAGAAACGGATAGCTTTTCCTGCGGAGGTGTATTTATGTGTCCCTGCGCCTCAGTGTGACTTTTTTTTCTCTCCGAATCTCCAGGCTTCGCGGGTCTGACATTTTCATAAATATAGTATACACATGAAAACACTTTCTCACTCACAGTTCCGTTATGTCTGGGGCTTTAAAAAAATTACAAGTGAATCATGTTGGGTCCTCCAAAACGGATTTGGGTGGTTTAAGTCCCGTAGTTCAAAAATTCAACTACTGTGTTCATAACTCCAACAAGCGCTCAACATAACCGTATGCAGACGCATATTATTTACTATGTTCATACATAGTCATATACACTAAACATTTCTATACATGGACCACTGTAGAACGAATTTGTGATTGCCAGTGAATGACAGCATTTTATTTTTCGATATTATATCTTTCAGATAGGTTTCTAAAAAAATCTACTGTTGGCTGTGTGTTTTCTATCCAAATCTTACACTTGTAAATGAACTGACTTCTTAACTTTCATTACTATTCGCCGTGAAACTTACCTCAGGGATAGAATAGCTGCTGGCGACATGGTGACACCAGGTATGGCGTGGGCTAAGCGGTATCCAAGAACGTCATCCACTGCCTGACAGCGCCGACCCAAAACACGCCCATACCCATGGCGACTTTTCTGTATTTCCGCAATGCACGACAGGTGAGGCACCTGAGGGTGACGTCATCGAGCGCTATCAATCCTCCCGAGAAGTCGCGGTGCCCTGGCTGGGGACGCTCTCGCATGCGATGCTATCAACGTAACATTTCACACTCTCTTCTTCCAGCCTCGGTCCGAACGGAGGACACGACACAGCTGACTGCTGTGCGGTTCAGAACATGATAGGAAACTGTAATGGTTTTCCAGACTTTTCGTTGCTTTACCAGACAAGATTTTCACAGTTTAGAGACACTCTTTTCACGTTTTCTGTACACGAAATAATAATCTTGGTTTGTGTGAGCTTTATTTATTTTTGTGTTCTTGCTAATTTTTTTCTTCTTCTTCGTGGTCTCTTTTATCACTCGTCGCCAAAGATAGAAACGTTGTGGACAGTTCGGTTCTGCCCTGAACCTGAAGGAGTGATGCGTTGTCTGTTCCTGGAATATTCAGCATTGATTTTTTTTTTCAAACAGCAGACGACGGAACTGTCGTCGTTCTGCGGTTCAGTTCAGCGAAAGATAGAGAAAATGTCGCTTCGTTTTGTGCGGTATGGGGGAGAAAACGGCCGCTGAAGTGACGGCGCGGCGCACGGGGGACACGACAGTGCCGGGTGCTGTCAGACGCTGGCTGCTGTGCCGCTACTCGTCCGCGTCCCCAGCACACCCAGCTGCCGCGAAAAGTCGCGTGCGTTGTTCGCTTGGCCACGCGGTTTGATGCGGTCAGCGGCGACTCGGCTTCAGCCCAGCGCCAGGCGACCGCCGGGCCCTGTTCCAAACTCGCAGACGCTACCAGCGAGTCGGCCGTCGCGAGGCAGCTGAGATTTAAGGCCCGTTACACGCGATCAGTTGCATACATCCTTCTGCACTGCAAAAGAATGAAAAGCAATGCTCTAGCCTATGGGGGAGGGTGTGTGTGTTTGAGCCCACCTGATCCGACAAGGATCGCCAGCCACCCGGTTGAAGCTGCTCGCATGGAGAGGGACGTACGTTCGTGCGATGTAATCAACGTACTATTTCACACTCTTCTTCCAGCTTCGGTCCCAACGGAGCACACGAAACAGCTTGCAGCTGTGTGGTTCAGAACATGATCATGATGATCATTGCCTTGCCATTAAAAACATCAGTAACTAGCCTGTTGGGCTGTTTATTCCTTTTTTAACAAAAAGTCCCGACTGCTATTGTCATACGAAAAAGAAAACAGCCTGTTTCAGTACACATTTCAATGGGCTAGGGAATGTCAAAATCCCTTCCGGCTAGTGAACATTTTGGAACGTCCCTGTCACTGTGCTCGTGTATCACAGTCTTCGACTGGCATCTTGTCGTTTGTACAAACAGTCATAACTTGCAGTAGCACGCAACACGACGTCACTCTGATGTGGTTCGCCCAACAGTCTGTACCGAAGAAAGGTCCCATCGCTCCTTGTCAAATGACGAGATGAAGTTTCCTCGCCGCGTCTTTTTTTTTTAATAGCCGCAGACTATCCGTTCTCGAACTTTTTATGCGTGTCCTTGCCCAGGCTGGAACACAACGCACCAAGGATAGCTAAGCGATCACGTTTACACCACATAACTAATTCATGGTGTGATACTAAAGGTCAACCCTTGACCTCTGAACTCGCTGTACGCAACCTCTTCATGCGTCTCACAGAATTAAGACGAACCCTTGGTTTTCAGTGTAGACTGGTGCCTTCCTGTTATGGCCAGTTACAGTCTCCACATTCTGCGATTTCTTGGACCCCATTTACAGCAGATGGTTTCCAGGACAGAACATAACGTGTCGGTGTAGACTTAAGTACAGTCATAATGCTAAGTAGAACACAAAGGATCCCATACGCCAAGTGAAAATCACGAAGCAGCCACCAGCTGATTCAAAGACCAACACGCGGAATAAAGCCCAACAAAAAAATCTGACAACAGCAAAAGGCGTCTGGTTGCAAAAGTATCAAGCAAAAAGGTTTGCTAACACGCAAAAGGTATAACAACGCCAAAAGGTTCTGCTAGCAAAAAAGGCAGTAACTTCCATTTTACAAAGTGGGTTTCTGTACAATTAAAAATCAACCCCTTCTATACAATATCCAATTCGCACGGTCACAGCCACGTACATCCAACATCCAGCCAGGACTGAGACAAGTTAATCTAGCAACAGGGTTGGTGACATTGCGATGCCTGTCTGCCCCGTGGTCTCGGACCCGTCGTAATCCCAGGAGCAATTCATTTTGATCTCCCTTCAAAGGCGTCAGTCAGTAACGTCACCACCTACATACGTGAGACGACTTCTCTCCCCTGTATATCCAGCTAAATTAGCACCTTTCCTGTCCTAAAGCAGTCGCCTGGCAACATCAGATGTGCTCATTTGCACGGGCAGTGGCTACCTGTCGCAGGCATTTGTGTCTCAACGTGCGCATGTACAAGTCCCGTCTGCCTCAGCTGGACGCCTGCTGACGTTGAGCCTTAGCTAGCCTACTAGGTGGCGTTCTATCTCAGATATGTCGGCTTGACTTTGCAGTTATGTAATCAGCCCAGATATATGCTTCAAACAAAGAGATTTAACATAGAATATGAAACAAGATGGCTAGCTATGCAAATCAGTGATATAAATTATGAGTCCTACTGGGCACAAAATGCGACATCCCCTTACTGGAAAAACCCCCTCATTTTTGGAGAGGGGTCACTTTTGGCTTTTGCAATAGCTGATTTTACTCCGAAGATTGTCAGACCATGTAGCATTTTTATGTTTCTTTAGGTCTGATAGAATCAGAACAAAAAAGCTTATTTGCATACGAAGTGTAATAATTCTGTCGTCCGGCGCACGTCTTGACTCGTAGATTACAGGGTTGTAGAAGACCGACGAGACAGGCAAGGAACTCTTTCTTGCTGGAGATAGCAAAGGTGGTGGTTATATGAGAAGTGGTAATTGTCACACACAGCCATTGTTTTCTTACCAGCTGTCAGTACGTTATCCGTAAGTAAAATCAGGTATTTGCCGTCTTCGGCCTACAGCTTCAATCTCTGTTTGTCATCGATCCGCCATCAGTAACGTGAGACATCCGATATATTAGTGAACCGCCTGCTTGTGTCCGCATCCAGATTTGCCAAGCTGTGTCCAGCAACTTCGTGCAGTTGCGGTTCAGTCCTTATGTTCGTGCCTGTATTTCTCTTTTGTCCAGCCACAAGTTCTGAATTTACAGACCATTAAACATTTGAATGGTTCCACAGATTAATGACGTGAGTCTGGGCAGTTTAACAGAACCTTCCTGTCTGACGCTAGTCTCCAGTTAAAGGGAAACTTAACCTTAGAAGTAACCTGTCTTTAATTAATGAATATTGATGTTGTGAATCTTTTTAAACCTAAATTTCAAGCTACAAAAGAACTGTTCACTTACAACCCAGCTTTTAATGCCGCTCATCGCCTTACATGGAAGCGGCCATGTTGCCTAATGAGTGACGTCAGTTACTCAGGCAGGGAGAAAGCTACTGCAGCCCGCAGCCGACAGCGCTCAAAGCAGCATCGTCACAGATATCGGGCAGACGCTTTTGTTAGTGACATCGCGAACATTCGCAAGATAATTTTCGTTATGGATCTGGGAGTTGTAGCTTACACTTATGACCCAGAACACACGGAGGAAGAACTACAAAACACGGAAAGTACCGATACTGAGCAAGACGACGAGTGGTGTTGTGACTAGTATATTTACATAGGTGTCCTTTGTTGTGTGTACGGGTGTGTCCATGCACACATGCATGCATATACATGCGTTTGTTTTCAAGTACTTTGCATTGCTATACAGGCTTTGTAGGCCATACATATGGCATATTTTAAAAAATCAACCATACTGTATGCATTATTTGTATATACCTATTTAAGTATTTCTATATAAAGTAAATAACATTTCATACAAATTATATCATGATTAAAAAACCCGTTATATTTTATATCATTACCATTAGTTGTTTAGCAGTAAAAATGTGAATTTTTTTATTTTACCCGCGCTGTCTGTCTTTTCGCTCTCAGCTGTAATCGTCTGTTCTCACTCTCAGGCTCGCAGCTTCCGTCCGGTCTTGCCTTACTCCAATGCCTTTTTCATTTGCACACTTTGTATTGATAATTGTCGGAATGGCTCCTTTCTTTAACTTTTTCTTAAAAGTCTTGAAGCCAAGCGAAGCAGCCAAATCATTTTCGTAGGTGCCTTCAAAGCACTGATCCCTCGTAAAATGGTCCTCGCACACGAGATGCGATTTGTGCCATTTATACTCTTACGCACGACGAGCCAACTTGGCGTTCTTTAAATTTTCAAGCCACTTTTTACATAGTGCATACAAATCTTTTATTTTGCTGAATTCATAATCCCAAAAAAGCTCTTGTGGCTTCCGTCTACATTAAAACGATTTGCACTGTTCGTTGAAACAGCCGAACGCTTTGCACTGTGGCATGTTGAAGAATGCTTCTGGGGAACTGACGTCACCAGACCAGACGACAGCAGCGATATTTTGCTTTCATTCGCGAAAGAGTACCACAACATGGCGATGTCCGTGTACCACTATTTACCGAAATTAAAACGTGGATTGTATGGAAATGGTACCGATACAGCTTGAAATTTGTGGCTGACAAGACTCACAATATCAATATCTATGAATTCATCTCAAGTTGAGTCTAGGGTTAAGCTTCTCTTTAAACATTTGCCGAAACATTCCCTTTTCTTCAAATAATAGCCGGTGTGCGCGCAAAAAAAGGGGAGGGGGTTCTCGGCATACAAATCTCAGAGAATATTCCAGCAGTGCTGTAGGAGTACCGGCGTACCATGATGGTTTTGTTGAGCAAATGCCAAGATGGGCGCATTATCGCTTGCATTCGATTGGCTGGTTCAGAGCAATGGGTAAATACAGTTTAACAAGTGTGATGTGAAAATCACGAGAACGCCTGCCCATGCGGTCACTTAAGTACTTAATCAGATCGAAGCTTGTATAACAGTAACAACGTCCTAAATTTTCTCTTTTTAGTGTGAAAATATTAAACACCTTTATAATTCTTTCTTGTAACATTGACATGATCAGTTTAGAAAACCAATCCATCGCCTCAATTCGGCTGTACATTTTGTTTTAGTCAAGATTATTTTCAACGTCTAGGAAGAAACAATTATTATGCTAGCCACATCTTGTTGTCTGAGAAAAATTTCAGGTTCTAATTACACAGCTAGTTTCCCGTTCGCTTACAGCGCATGCAATGAAAGACATAAATGCCGCCGACGTACTACATTCATATCGATATGATACATTCATCTATTGACCGGCGCCAGGGTGCCGTGTGAGCCAAAAAAAAAGACCCATTTGCTGTTAGAGTTTTAAAAAATTGCTCATTCGGAATGTATCAGCCTTTTCTGGTAGTCAACATGACTGTGTGTCCTTTTGCCCACGAAACGACGCCTACCGAGAATTTGTGAAGTGTGACAGCTCCGTTTGGAGCGGTCTTAACTGTTGGACAGACGACTGCATGCGAAGCCACCCACTCTTGCCGTCTGACTTTACGAATTCTCCTGCAGCCACCCCTTGACGACCCGATGTATAGCCACAAGCAGAAGTGTTTGGCATGCAGCGATATCTCCTGCTGAACTCTGCTCCCTGCCCGAAGTGTTTTAATTACTGCTGCTGCAGGTGGGGGCGGCACATTCCACGGAATTCCAACCGCAGAAGATGGGGATGTTCAAAGGACTTTATCTGTCTTCTTTCCAGAAAAGGAAGAGTGGATTGTTCGTGCGGCCGAAGATTTCCCGATAGGCATGACGGGACTGTCTGAGCAGCTGTACTGGCGATGGCGGATGGCTTTAGGTTGATGCGTCTACTGTGCAGTGTTCTCTGAGTCAAGTCTGTAGAGGGGAGGTGCAGGGGGGCAGATGGCTAGAATCGTGACGTGAACAGCAGCGATTGGGTTTCTCGCGTTCGCTGCGTCGCTGAGAGTCCGTTGTCTAAACCCTTACGCCCAGTTCACGTGGCTCCACCTATCGAACAAAATTGTCTTGAAGAACAAGTCGTACAATCTGCAGCAAAGAATTTGATTTTTTCGTCAAAACGGAGTGAGATCTTCTGTTAAGACAAACATTTTCGCTCGAGTCTCATGCAGTATACAAACTGGAGAAAATGTGTACATCGAATTTGATTAAACATTTCTTAAACATTAGGTTTTTTGGTGGGCGGGGTGGGGGATGTTTGTTTGTTTGTTTGTTTTTGTTGTTTTTTTGTGGGGTAGGATATTGTCGAACCATGTGAAAATGTTTTCGCCGGTTGAGTTGTGCCCAAGCCCGGAAACGCATTCGCGGCATGCCAAGTGTGCTGCGCATGCGCATGTCCGTTGCTAACCACAAATACTTATAATTATAGGTCAAGCCATGACCTCTACATAGCGTCACTTCTTATACTGTAGTTACAGTAAAGAGACCAATCCGTTGTGAGCGATAGCTGAGTGGTAAACGATATTGGGTGTCATGGTTATGTCGCCGGTTCAAAACCTGTATTAGCTTACGATTTTTTGGGGGGTGGGGGGTAGGGTTAGGGTTTAGTATTAGGATTCTGTTTTCGTGTAGAAGCTCAAGCCTGTGTCTTTACGGTAAACGGGATAAAAAGTTGACTGCGCATGTGTGCCAGGGCTTGGGCACAACTCATTGGGAAAAAATCTTTCGCGTTCGGGATGTTTTGAACAGTAAGTGGAGGCACATTTTCTCACTTAAATTTGTTTGCATCCTATAAATAAGCACCCTACCAAACAAATTTAAGTATTTGTACCAGGTGAATAGTCGGCTTTGCTATAGTATTTTACGGTATTACCTGGACATTTGTCACCGAGATTCATTTATTTTCTATGATCAGACAATTGGCCACTTGCATTTGTGTCTACTGTTTGGATATGGATTTAGTCATCTGCATTCTTACCACATGCGTTGTCTACCTGTATTTATTCAGCTTCTTCGAGCAGACACACGACCTGCAGGAGCAGATTTACTTTAATGTAACGACTGGTGACGTCATCGATGAGTTGCCAATACATAGGGAATACAAATCCATTTTCTTGCCTGACCTTATGGAAATTTTACCTCTAGCAGCATGCCGCTTTTGGGCAGACAAGCAGATGGAGATGGGAATAGCAAATCTAAATTACACTCCTTATGTTTATGTCACTCCTATGCTTGGGTCCTTGCGGTGGCGCATTTATGCGTGCGTTCGTGGTCTTGCGCACAGGAATATGCGTCAACGTGCGTATGCGCCAACATGCGCCCAGTGCGTGCATGCGTGTAAATTATTAGCTGATCGAAAAGAGCGGCAGGCGTTTGTCGCTGATTGTCGCGTGTTTGTCCCAAGGCTCCGTAGAGCTATCAGAAACCTTTAACAGCAAAATTTTAGCAAATTGAGTCCTATATTGCTACCAGGATGTGGGCAGAGCAAAAAAAAAAAAAAAAAAGCCCAACTAATAATGCTGTTGTCTTTTTCTTTCTTTTTTTTTTCTCTCTCTCTCTCTCTCTTGTCCCATGTTTCTGAGCTGTCTACACCAAACGTCCAACGTGTAAGACATGTGAGGCCAGTCCCAGTCTGTGCAGACAGGCAGTTCATGGATGACCATGGAATCTGTACAAGATATAATTCTTGGTCACTGCCGGACTCTAACTGCAGCCTTCTGGGCACAACCCCAATGCTTGGAC
>SMGT01002945.1:138051-151463 GCA_004794575.1 Lanistes nyassanus
GGGGTATAGGCAGTAAAGATCTTCCAGGAAACTGCAAGGTTTTCAGTGGTGACCCTACGAGATTAGCATATTTTACGTGATACTGTATTATGATTGGCTCCAGTTATTCTGCGCTTTTTCATGCTCGAAACATTAAAAAGATGTTGGAATGAATGTACCTTTTTACATAGTATGACACTTCTTGGTGCTCCCCTTAATATCAACTTTAAAGATCCACAACAAAAATGTTAATGATGTGACAGTGCGCTTCTAATGACCGTCGAAGCATGCTGGTTTTATCAAATCACAGGCTTCCTACCTTACTCTAAAAAAAAAAGTGCGTAGAGAGAACGAACAGAGTCTTAATCAACAAGCTGTTGTGGTATTTCCGACTATTCTTCCGAAAGGCAGAGGCAGCAGAAGCGAAAATTCTGCTAAGTAGAATATTGTATACACGTGCACTTTTAACAGCGTTATTGTAGCTCTGCAGTGTACAGTGACAGGCCTCACCCACCACCTACCAACGGTAACGCACTCCGTGTGCTTTGTCCAAAAAAGAGCTTTGTTTGACGGTGACCACTTTTACCCGTGTTAACGATTTTTAATTCCGACTGCTGACGTCAGAAAAATATTTTGCGCCTGGCTGCAGAAGATGTCCTTCGCATAAGCCCATCCGTCTAGTACTTTGATTCTGTTTGAAGGCTGCAAGGAGAAAACACCTCGTTAGCCTGGCAACCAATTCACGTGGACACGTCGAAACGCTTAGAGATGCCAGCCGCTTTGATTGAATTATATCAGACTGCCTGGATCGTCCTGTTCCTGATTTACAATCGGCTTCGTCCTAGCCCATGTTTTATGCTAATTCCGCTTATTTTTGTTTCCAGTGTTATGCCTCAAAGATGCGTCAAAGCGAAGATTTCGCGGACCTGCGCTCACGCGGAAAAAGTTTCACGAAATGTCTAAAGCCTGAAACACGCGCGTCCATCTTTTTCTCTACTCTCTCGTTTTCTCGCCGTCTCTTACACACAGCTCAAGATGTCATTTATCCATCCATATGTTACATCGTCAAATAAACCAGGCTTAAACACAACGCTAGCTTCGAAACTCGAAAATTCTTTTCACATTCAACTCTTGCATAAAAAAATCTCAGTAATAAGCCATATTATGCTGCTTGTTTCGACATTTTCCATACTGTCCTGTGATTGTCCTCATGCTGATTAACGTTGCTCTTGTTCGGGTCTTTGAGCCTGATATTTCCATATGTTTGCTAGCTACAAAGTTCTGTGTATTATCACGCAACATTTCAGTGGGCATGTTTCCCTAAAGCTGGCAAACTGCTGTGTGCAGGAAGTTTCGTATTGCTCTAAGACGGTAGAGAGTCGTTTAGGACCAGTTTCTGCAAGGTCGTCTTTTCGCAGCAAAACTCGGTGCATGACGGAATGAAAGTAGCCAGCTTACAGTAACCCCAGCACTTCTGTCTTTTCATGGTCTGGCTTTCCCCCCACCTATCCGCCCCCACGTGAGCATCACTTTTTATTTTCAGTTAAGTGTGCAGGGATTTGGAAGTTCCAAAACTTTCACTAGCCCGACTTGCTATTAACTTTTAAAATTTATTGGTATATTCAATTTCTCATTAGCCCTGGTGGATGTTTTTATTTTGGGAGGATGGCGGGGAGGGGGGAGTAACAGTGTCTCTCAGTAATAAATCTTAAGAATTACTACTGCACCAGTCAGCTCCCCCCCCCAAAAAAAAAGAAGTTTTGATTGCCCACTGGGTAGTGGTTTATGATTTGCAGTAGCTGGCCAGAATTGTAGTGGCCCTTGGCTACCGGGCTACCGTATTAGCCCATTCATGGTGAGAATAGCTGTCCCCTAAACAGTTGCTGGGTTGCATGAGTGTTCTTATCCGCCGATCCGGTCATTTTATATGCTGGGTTGCATGTGTGTTCGTATCCGCCGATCCGGTCAAAAGAGTGGTTGTAATGGCCTTCTTAACCGGAAGACTCCACATCTTAGTTCGCCAAACGCAGCTATGCTTGGCCTCATGTGTCGCATTTCTTTATGACAAACATGTCGAAGCATGGTTTGATGAGTTGGAAAAGCCAAAGCATCCTGACATACGATTCTTCACATTCCAAAGGATGGAAACAAATTTAGAAACGAGCCCCGTGCAGATAAAGATCTGCTTGAACATGTTAGCGACATGGACCGAGAAAGGTATTTGTGTGCTGCAAAGTCAGAGGATGTTCTGGCCCGCAAAGATCGTGCTAAAATTCAATGTGGCCTATTGTCAAAAAAAGAAAAGGTTGGGCATCACTGGCTAAAAGCCGGTTCATCTTGTGTATTTTATGTGCACCTTTACGTGTGGAGAAGAGATAAGAACGACACATTTCACTTCGCCACTTGGCTGTATTAGTTTTCCGAGTAACGCGATTTCAAGAAGAATAACTGTACCAGACAGGCATGCCAGAGACAAGATGCGCTGGAGAGCTGACAATGTGTGGCGTACATTGTTCCTTTGTGTCCACTGGTATAAGAAGTTTTTTCTTTCTTGTGGCACCAGCTTTGTGGAAAATGGGAAAAAGACTCGAGGGAAAATAGACTATGGTTTGTATGTATTGTGTGCATGACTGGGGGTGGGGGGGTGGGGGGACATGGTCCGAACGAATTATTCTTATTGCAGTATCACTGAGATCTCAAAAATCCTAAACAGGAACACAGAGATCAGGACTGGAGTTGGATTTTTCTCACCTTGTTCGGGTTTCTCGAACCGACGAAATTTTGGGCGGAATGAACCGATTTCTTCGAATGAGCCAGAAACACTTTACTGGTTTCTGCCAAAGCCGTTAACCCTTCGTGTCGTGTGGCAGACTGGAGTGAGAAGACTTTAGGCCGCTTGCAGGCAGTAAAGTGCGATGCCTGCCGTTCTGCAGCAGAGGCTTTCAACGGGAACGGGAGAAATCGAAGTCGGTTCAGTACAAGTATTTTTCATCAAGATTTGCATCAGGCATACGCAAGCACAGTCTCGTGGCATAAGTGGGTGATCTGTTGCTGCGGTCTCCATTTTAGGGTGTCCTGAGGCGAGTTTTATAGACGCGAGGGACGCTGCGTGGTGTCATCAGAGCTTTGCTCCGGCTCCCGAACTGTAGCAGTCATCTCCAGCTGGAAGAGGAAACAGTTGGCCAGGCCGTTTTGAAATCTTCTCTCAGCTGCATCCTGCTAGATCATTCCGAAGGAATAGCCCGGAAGTGGGCAGACGGAAAGGCTAGATGAGACAGGAGGTTGATAATTAAAAATATCCAGAGGCCCTCAGACTGGTCTCTAATCCTATGCACAGTGGGGTCGTCTAAAAGCGATTGCGTTCGCAGGCAGGGTGTCCCCGCCATAGGGCGAGACAGGGCCGCCGATGGTCTGGCCATGAAGTGGGCGCACGGACATGCCCACTAAATTTTTTTTTCTAAATAGGAGCCTGATCACCCGGACAGTGATTCTTGCTGAAAAGTGAACGGTTAAAAAAGTCATTTGCGTGGGGAGGATGTCGTTGGTGTGTGTTTGTGATTTTCGTGGGTGTGTGTTTGTGATTTCGTGTATGTGTATGCGTGTGTGTGTGCATGGCCGTGCACATGCGTGTCAGGGTGCGAGCTTCACTCGTTACTTTTTTTGTTATCCGACTCCCCGCACCCACCCTTGACAACGACAGGAATAGTGTTGCATAAGAAACAGTCAGTGAGAAGACTTTGGGTCAAACCGGAAGTGCTGCGTTTATTTGGTAGTTTGAGGTTTTACAGCACCACAACAAACTATAAGTCTATATCACAGCAGGATTTGTAAATAGGCGCCTTAGCCAGCGAAAATGTGCCTACAGCGGGAAGATGACCTAAATCGACGACCCACTGTCTTCACTCCGTGTGACAAATCCTCACCTCTGACCCTTTTCGGTATCGACCGTTTAACCAGTCGGGAAGGGGAAAATAAATAAAAAGGCATGGCACGCAAACATGAGGAAATTGTGGCCTTCACGCATGATAGGGTAGGGTCTTTTGTGATATAAATACGTTTCCTTGTAGTAAAACTTCCATGTGTTGGGGTAGTAACAATTGTTAGGCGGTTCAGTTAACAGTTTGTACAGAATACCAGACAGCATGCATAGAAAGCACCCAAAGGTTTTCTTGGAAGATTGGATGGTTGGGCAAACATGTACGCACGAATGCCATTCTAACCTAAACAGTTGTTTCCTACTTTCTTTTCACCCGAACGGGTTTGTTAGAGGGTAGGGCTTCTTCCTGTAATCCGAGTTTGTCTAGGTCGCGAAACAAGCGGTTTGGCTGGACTGCGAAACAGACAGGTGGCGATGTGAAAAAGATGGGCCGCGCTCACTGGTCCGTGACTGATTGGCTGCAGTCAGGACAAAGAGTAACCTACCGTGGGACAGGACTGTTCGAAATGAGATGCACGGCTTTGTGCGTTTGTGTGACGGCAGTGTCCTTGCACATCTCTGGCTTCTGTCGTCGCGTGCAGATTGTTTGGTGTGTTTCTGTGAGGCAATCGTTTTTTTTTTAATGAAACTGAAACACCACCCTCAGCCTATCCCAGCTCCCCCATATGTATTGATTAATCTGAGATGAACCGTCCGAAAACTCACTCTGCCCTTCCGAATAACTATCCTAACAAAAACCTAACTTTCCAATATTTTTCCTAGTTAACTATACTACTTCTAAACTGTAGAAAGAAAAGGCAATGCTCTTTACATTGCCCAGCTATGTATAACACGCTGCGGTGTGAACTAGTTTATTGTTGTTGGTTTTTTTTTGTTAAATTTCTAGTATCCCCTCCCCCCTTCTCTCTCTCACCCCCTCCCCCCACACAATATTATAGAAAAAAAGCCAGAAAAAAAGAGCAAAAAGGTTCGGGGAGGGCTTAGGATCATGACGTCTTGACCTCTATTTTGGAAACAAGTCAGCCATCTTGGGAACACAGTTTGCCATGCTTAAAGCGAAAGTACCTACCCTGCGCGCAATCCCAAGTAAAAAAAAATGGTATTTACATTGGCCATCTATGTACAAGTCGCTGAAGTTCACTTGCACTTGGTCGCACCTGATAGCACGAAATAGAAATAAAGAAAAATCAAATTATACAAATAATTTAAATTCAGTAAAATTAAAAACGTTCAAATTATTTAACAAATGATCCATTTGACTATTACTAACTATACTCTACTCACTATTGTTATTGACCAAAGTTTCAACTGATATATCGGATTTAGGGAGCGACTGGGCGGAAACGGAAGTTCCAATTTTCTGGAACTTTCTATAGAAGGAAATGTTTGTTCAGCAAGATCGACAGCGATCTAGTGGCGGGCGCTGATGATTGGATATTGAAGCGATATCTTTTGCCTTCAGGTAGTTGCAAATTTCAGAATATAACTACTATCGTTAAGTTACTGAGTTATAAAATAGAATAGACTCTGTCACATGGTAAAAGAATCTAAACACATTCTATTTCATTTGGCATCCAGAAACACGAAATTATGGCACCATTTACATCGAATGCTAAGGATGCAGTCATTCTTCTGTCAAATGCTCAGATTTACAAGCACGTATTACTGCCTCGAATGAGGAAGTTCATTTATGCTGCTGACTTTTCAAAGTCCATTGATGATTCTATGAGACTGCAGCTTTGATCAAATGATCATGTGACCGGCTTCCAATTCACTGATTAGATACATTTCACCTTCGACCGTTGTCGTCTGCTGAGAAATTGTATCTTGGTGCTGTCATCTTTGTAATCTTTCTTTCTTTCTTTTTTTTTGTAGTAAAGACAGTTATCGGAGTCTCTGGCAAAACTTTGCACGTCTTGACAACAGATCCAATAATCATTATGCAGTTTAACTAATAAAAAACAAATGAGGACCGAGAGCTTAAATTATCAAATTATCACTCCAACAGGAGATCGGCCAGGTCCCTTTCTTTCGACCCTCTCTTTGCTACGTGTTTGGGTACGGTAAGCTCCCTTGGTCGCATGCGTCTACATACGGTTATGTTGAGCGTTTCAAGTACTTCCTGTTGGAATCATTATGCAGTTTATTAAAGCACACTCCATAAAGTTAAGATTGCAATATATTTGAATAGAGTGGCGAGTAAAAATTGTAGTGACAATTATTGACAATAAAGTGAAGGTGCATTCTGTTTCATTAAAAACCAGATCTGCAACTTTTCTACAGCAGCTTCAGCTTTAGGTGTACAAGATCCTCTTGCTTCTGGCGCACGTTTCGCTGCCATTCTGGACATCCTCGGTGGTCTAGTCGTCAGTTCGTCCTCTTTCGAGGCGGGCAGTCGATGGTTCACATCCTGGCCGAGTGAATACCAAAGACTTAAGAACTGCCAGTCTAAAGTAGCTGGCCTGCCCTGATTATGTCCCTTGCGGTATATAGCTGTGCAAAAGTCCACACCCGTATAGCGTACTGTTTTAAGACCTTACCAGTATTGCGGTATGTACCCCCACCTCTGCTGCAAATCGTTCATCGACAAGAACAACCCGAACCCTGCGTCTGTCCCTTGTCTGTTACGTTGGCGTTAAATTCGTTTCCTGGTCGAGGAGCCCTATGAAAAGGTTTTTCTCGGATGCTCGTCTTGCAGAAGGTTTTCTGTGGATCTCCTTGTCAGGGAAACACGCCGGACTCTGTTCAATAAGCTATCGACAGCGCCCGCTGTACTCCCACGTCCTCTCCACGCGCTTTGTCCAAACTGCACGGGTTCTTAACTGCTCACCCTGACGTGCGTCAATCGCCGTGCTTGCTCGGTGCTCGTTTCGATACCGCGGGGCATCGAACCGCCGTTTGGGCCCCTCGTCCCTCTCCTCCTCCCTTGCTTCAAAAGGAACGCACGCTGCCGTCTGTCCGAGCTTAAACCACACACGCACTCGATTTTCAGAGACATCAAACGCTTTCTTGCCGGTCTTTTCATGTTGGCACAGGCAGATGGGAATTCTAAAGCAGAAATGGGTGGCTGGGTGGGGAAACACCCCGCAGGATGCAGAATCCAGTAAGGACCATCAAGCTTTGCATGTCTTTGTAAGTAAAGACGACCTCGCCCCCCCCCCCCCCCCACACACACACCCCACCCCCACTTAGCTCCCACCTGCGTCTCTCTCTCTCTCTCTCCCACTTATATACTTGCACACATGTTTATGCGCGCGCGCGCGCACACACACACACACAATTCGCATCAGGTATATGCTGATACATTGATTTAGTTACCCATCAATGCTAAATTACATTGTTCGGCCACAAATACAAACAAATGCATTTTAATGAAAGTTCTCATTTATCACAAGATGTTCATTTGTTTAAAATGTATTGCAATTTGATTTGTGGCAGAGGCTAGTTTGCACGAACCGGTGCAGATAGAATCCGAGGCTGTTTGCACGGCTGACGTCATAACTCCAAAGAGCCGTGTAAATTTATTTCTATGGCTTGGCGCCACTCGCTGGCAACTTCTTCATACTTCCTTACATGAAGTTTTCTAAGCAGAAACCTCCGCCACTGCCCTGCAATAGCATGTTTTTCCACGTCCTGTTTCTGGTGTGGATCCCATACGATAGCGCGGGGCAGTGGCGGATGTTCCTCCTGTACAACCTGAGCAAGAAGTTTGAAGTCAAATCGACGGGTCAGATTCACAAGTATACATATACGATGCACAACTCGAGCACCCTCCCACTCCACGTCTTTCCTCAGATTCCTCAGATTACTGAGGTCAAAAGACAGCAAAGACAGCACTTTACCGTTCACCAGTACTGAAAAAAGGCCGTATATAAAATAATGTAAGCGCTTGTTTACACTTCTTTGTTGGATTGCGTATAAAGTGAAATCGATGTGTTATAATAACAAGTATGCATAGACGATGCACACCTTTCACAACCCTCCCACGTCTGCTGCATGGGGTCAAAAAGTAACATCGTTCGCCATTAATCAATTTTTAAACCATATATAAAAAATAACGTAAGCCCTTATTTACACGGCTCTGTTGCGGAGAGTCCCCCTTTGCTGTGATGTCAGCCATTCAAATAGCCACTGCCTTGATTTATTCCCTCCAAACTCTCAGTACCTGGTTTCTAGTCACAATAAACTCATTATACGGTGTCACAGAGCATTATCTTTGTTTTGTTTTGTTTTTTTTAAAGTTTCGACTGTCTATAAGTTGGGAAAGACGGTGTGAGGCTATCGCTCTCTCCTCGGAAAGCTGTATTTCATAGGTCCTGGGAGAAGGTAAAAGCAGCATTGTTTATGATAACCAGTAACTGCTAGCTTTCATTAGCCTTTTATTCGATCTTCCTGACAGAGTCGACTTAAATACGCGCATAATTGACAACATTTCGATGTGCTTTCAGCTGATGAGCTGGCCCGGAAAATATGGACCGTCGACTCGATGTTCCAAGCGCCACGTTGGTGTCAATTCATTGGCCTCGTTCCGTTCAGATTGCTGAATGGGGCTGCTTTAGAGTTTCCAGCCCTATGGTTACAGTCAGGTTGAGATTGTCTTTTACAGAGCTCATTACAGCAGCGATGTTGCGCATTGGTCGTACTTTCATTTTTCATTAAGGCTCATTCACTGAGAACACGGACAACTGGTTATTCAGAAACTAAACTGTATGGATTTTTTTTTTCAAATTCTACATCCTGATCTTTAAATCTGACTTGCCGTGGAATAACTGTATAGGCTTTTGTCAGCCTATGTTTTTCAGTCAAGCATTTAATGATATCGAGCTGCAGAATTCAATTTTTTTTCTTATTTTCCCCCTCTCCGCCTTTCCACATATTACGAAGACAGAAACTTTCTTGCAGGGTTCTGCAGTTTTAATTTTATGTTAATGCATACTTGTGTTCGCGTGTGTGCGTCCGCAAACGTGTGTGCGTCCGCAAACGTGTGTGTACGAGTGTGTTCCTGTATATGTCTGTGTGTGAGGGGCTAAAGGAAAGCTATTCCCTTTTTATCCTCTAATTTCCTTTCTGGAGGATACCCGTTATAGATCTGTCCACAGCCGTAAATTTGGTTGTGTTTATGGCCTGCTTAAGGCGCTGGTTTATTGGACTCGTCCTGTAGTTTCGCACAACCCGAAGGCCTTCGGTTCTAATCAGAGTTATTACGAACGGATCTGATCTGCGCTGGCCGCGCTGACAATTTCTGATTCTAAGACAAATAATGCCTTACGGAAATCGACGAGATCGCATAAACCCATCTTATTCTTGCGAGATTGTGTAAACTTTGGTACCACCCTAGCCTAGGCGATTTCACCATCGAGCAAAATTGCGCGTGCAGATGCCTGCACAGCAAACGTTGCTTACTTCATTCGCAGTTATGAACGAAATGGGTAACCAGATGTGTTAAAACGGCTGCCCCCTCCCCCCCCCATACACACAAGGCTCCAGGGCAGGGGCTGGATGGATGGAGTCTTTGATAATGTCTATGGCTTTGCTGCTGCTGCTGCTGCTGCTGCTGCTGCTGCTGCTGTTGTTGTTGTTGTTGTTGTTGTTGTTGTTGCTGCTGCTGCTGCTGCTGCTGCTGCTGCTGCTGCTGCTGCTGCTGCTGCTGCTGCTGCTGCTGTTGTTGAAGTTGAATTAGGTTGGAGAGTGCATCGACCTTGCTTAGATTTCGCACCATGTCTGTGGCACTAGCAGAGGCGATCTTTATAGACCCAAGGAACGTCACTGCTTAGAGTCCCAGTCATTCTTCGCGTGGATAGAACTCGCCCCTGGACGATCCCTCCGAAGTGCCACAAAGCAATCAGCAATCCCAAGATGGTGCCAGCTGGCCATGTGTGTGTGTGTACCTATTGAGAGAGATGGGTTTCGGCAGTAATGTGGTCTCCACTGCACTTACAAACTGATTGCAGCATCCTCGTGTCCGTCAGGCAAAGCATTCTCTTTGATCGCTCATCACCCGTGGGTGGCACAGCAGTATGTCAGCGCGGATCCTTTGTACGTTCGCGATGGAGTGTCCTGTTACACTTAGTTCTGGACTAAGGGTGTTCCTTTCCTCCTGTTCTGAGAGCATTTCGTTCCTAGCGTTCTGTTCCTCTGTTCTGAGATTTTCCCCCGTTCTTACTAGTTGAGAGAAGGTTCTGTTCCTTGTGTTCCGAAGGTGTCCCGTTCCTCTCTGACGGTGTACCGTCAACGTTTTCAGTGTTTTATTCGTTTTGTTTTCACCGTTTTGTTCCGCCTATTATGATAGTGTTACTCTTGTTTTGAGAGCATTCTCCTGCTCCAAGTGTTCCATTCCTTCTGCTGTGAAATCGTTCCATAAATGCAACTACTACGAGAATGTTCCATTTCTCCTGCTCTGAGAGCGTTGAGTTCCTGCTCTCAGTAGAAAAGAAAAGAAAAGATCACAAAATGAGAAAAGAAATATGCAAGAAAAACAGGTGACTGCTGCTTGAATGAAAAACCTTTATTAAATTTAAAACAAGGGAACTGGACCAAGCTAAGACATGACAAAGACAATCTACATGTTTCGGGGCACTACCCCTTCATCAGGACGACACAAAAACGACGAAAAAAACGAAAAAAGAAAAAGACTTAACTTCAGTAGATGTGGCGCATGGGCTGGACAGCAGGAAAATGACTAAGGGACAGTGAGTAAGAGGGGTCAAAGAAGGGCAGCCAATCGTAAGGTGGGTAGGAAGGGGTAGGGAAGGGTGGGGATGGAGAGGGGGCGGGGGTGGGGAGAGAAGCGCGGGTAATGGAAGCCAAAGGAAAAACTAAAAGCAAGCTCGACCCTTCACTGAACATGGTTTCAGTTGTGTGTTTCAAAGTATACAGTTTGTGAATTTTGTTTAGATTTTGTTGTGATCGTAGCATATTCCACATTAGTTTGAGGACATGCATGAAGTGCATCTATATATTTAATAGTTGACTTATATGGAGTTTTCTGTAGTTTTTGTCTTGAAAATAATGACCATTAATAGGCGTATAAACGTTGGCAGCTGGGCCTGAAACTTGAATTCAGTGCCGTCACAGTTTACACGGTTCATATTCAAGGGAGGAGGTTCTTGTGAATTACTGGGCACATCATGATTTTGTGTTACCGAGATCAGTTTCACATGTGTTAATAGAGAATAGTAGTCTACACTGAGCGTTTTTCAGACACTGATTTTGCAGTAGCCATCTAATTAGAACATTCTCTAGAACGTCTCGCTCTCTCTCTCTCTCTCACACTCTGGCGCCCACGCGCATGCGTGGTGTTGATGGCAGTTTTATTCCATCACTTTACTCACGTTCAGCCCAGGAATAAATGCACACTAGCTGTCAAATGAGACAGCAAATCTGCCGGTAGCACTTTTTCTTCTTCTTTTTTTCCCGCCGTCGGCTGTCTGCTTTGTAATTAGCCCAATCAAAATTGCTGTCGGCTGTTTCTGTAGATTGTATCGTAGAGTGTGCTCCTCACTAGAGGAGACGATCGAAGACTGTAAATGCATCTCTTCTGAGGATTCTTCAAATTTAGTTCAGCCTGTTAAAATGTTTCTACACCTAAGAAATATTTAAGCCCACCGGAAAATGTATTACAGGAAAATGTTATTTTTATAACCCTTTCAGCATCTCTCTTGCACTTTTGACTGGGTTGATGGCATCCTTGACTTTTCAAAAGGTCATGTGTGCATTTATCTATGTGCATGAATTTGTGCCTGCATGTGTGCTACATGTGTGTGTGTGTGTGTGTGTTATTCTCCTTTCTGCATTATCCATTATTACTGCTGATTTAAGTCTGTTGACATTGATCAGTTTCATTTTTGAGACAGCGATGATGTTAACCGCTCTCCTCTAATACCTTTTTGTGATGGACCATTCACTGGATGTTAATAGCATAATCTCTGGTTAAACAGTATTTGTCACTGGATAGAGAATATACAGTCTGTAAGTAATCTTAGCTAGCCACTGTTTCCAGCCTTCAAATGTGTTTTTTCTTTGATATATATATATGTGTGTGTGTGTGTGTGTGTGTGTGTGTCATATAGGAAAAACACATTCAACTAAACCTTGGAATGCAAGCTGGCATACTACTATATTTCTCAACATGCACTTGATATCATGTTATATAACTCCAGGTAAAGAGACAGAACACCAAGAGTGCTTGTGGACAGGTTGTTCAAGGTGGCTTCCCTTGGGCTCCAGTGTATTGTTGTAGGAAACCTTCTCTTTGCCTTCAGATTTGTCTAGTTTGTATGAAGAGTCTTCATTCTTTGTCCTGTACAATCGATGAACAAGTTTTACCTAGTGTTCCAGTTGTTTTGTTACATTAATTTATACTTAAAAATCTCTTAAATTTGGATTGGTTTCTTCGGGACAGGTATAATCTTCACTGTCCTCACAGTTTTTCAGTGTCCCAATCTCAGAAGTTTCCTACAATTTTCTATGCTGCTGACAGTTGGGACCCTGTATATCAGTTCGCTCCACCCCCTGTGCAAGCACCAACATTTCGGTTACAAATGCAAGTTTTGTCGTATGTTTCCAGCTATTTCTTCTTCAACTGTTATAAAAGTTAACTGTGTTGTTGCCAAAGAAATGTGCACATGTTTTCGCTGAGAATGTGCAAGTAACGGAAAATATTTCTCAGGCCAGTAAACATACCTTTATTTACACAATAGAAGGATAACTAGTGAAAATACATATTACACGTAGCAACCCAGGATTTAATTGAGTCTAAATGGTACATGCGGCTAGTTTTCTACTACTGCATAAAACACTAGCACACTTTAATACATGCACTTCAGCATTGCACTACAGTGCAGAATGTTCATATAATTATCACCAGTTAACACTAAACAGATATTATGAAACTAAATACTTGTATCAGCATTTGTATAGTGCCCCATTGAGTACACACCATTTAAAGCATCACAGCAGCATGGGTGATGTTCTCTTGTCTGTGTTACAAGGCCACCTTTGAAACTCATTCTAAACTGGTTGTAAATCTTTTAAAGACTGCATACATTGCACCTTTTTTTAAACCTTGTTACTGTGAGCATGCGTCTGAAAGTGTATATGTGTGCTTGTGTGTCTGAACCACTGGGGAATGGTTCAGGACTACTGTTGGTGTCCGACAAGGCTGCATACTATCTCCCACGTTGTTCAACATCTATCTAGAAAGAATCATGACCGATGCCCTGGAGGATCATGAAGGATCAGTCAGCATTGGTGGCAGAACAATCACCAACTTGCGCTTTGCTGACGACATTGATGGGCTGGCTGGCAGTGAAAAGGAGCTTGCTGATTTGGTTGAGCGTATTGACAAATCATCGATAACTTATGGCATGGAGATCAATGCAGAAAAGACCAAACTGATGACCAATAACACCAATGGCATCAGCACTGACATCAAATTCAAGACTGACAAGCTAGAAACAGTCCACAACTTCAAATACCTTGGATCCATAGTTAGCGA
>SMGT01002945.1:158613-168642 GCA_004794575.1 Lanistes nyassanus
GTGTTAAGTTATCTGGACGTGTACCTTTTGATTGAAAAGGTGAGGGTCTGCACTAGGCGTATGTTTTTCGTATTTCTTCCCTAGAATTTCAGCACACCCCACAAAACGTTACATGCATATATATTTATATCTACCTCAGTTGTTTGACAAATTCATTTAGCCAAAAGTTTTGGGAGAGAGTCAAGCTGTTATAGAAATAATGAAAGAAACTGATTGGTTCTTCGTTACATATAGAGTTGCCTCTCTAGATGTCGATATTATGCCTACAAGTAGATCACCTTTTTCTCCTTTGTAAGACCAGGAGGCACCAGAGGTTACATCTGCACACAAAAATATTAACAAATGTAAGAAAATAACTTTATACAAAAATATTCAAACGTTTCTATAACCAGGTAATATTGAAATCACATTTCTGAAGCCATTTAAATTCTCTAAAAGGGTGAAATCTCCTGGGAGACAAGTCATGTAAATTGTTCATTCACCCCTGAAATCCTGCAACAAAATGTGAATATTCTCTTAGAATTTAGTAAATTTTTAATTGCAGGCTTAAGCATGCAGCATCATGCAAGTCAGTTTTGTGTGGGTCAATTTTCCACTCAAGCCATAGCTCTACCAACGACGGAACATGGCTCTCGTCAGATGCATTTTAACCAGGCACAGTGATTGGTGGTTGCTATGTCCTTTTAGTGACCATGGACACTAAAACTTCACAGGCACAGTGATTGAAATTGGTGGTTGCTGTGTCCTTTTAGTGACCATGGACACTAAAACTTCACAGGCACAGTGATTGAGATTGGTGGTTGCTGTGTCCTTTTAGTGACCATGGACACTAAAACTTCACAGGCACAGTGACTGAGATTGGTGGTTGCTGTGTCCTTTTAGTGACCATGGACACTAAAACTTCACAGGCACAGTGACTGAGATTGGTGGTTGCTGTGTCCTTTTAGTGACCATGGAAATATTGTGATCACCTGGACCTGCAAACATTTCGAATCAGCACAGGCTGAAAACCAGTAAGTGCTTTCCGAATTTCCTCTAAACTTTTCAAACCAGTTCAGAAGTCAACAGGTGGGGTTACTGATGACAAGTAATGGATGTGGCTACATGACAATAAAAAGATCTCCATGCACGGATGACTGACAAGGGTTGACATATCCCATCCGTCAGTCCCACAAAGCTCACTTACACTTCCCCTTCAATCGTTTAGTTTTCTTTTAGTTAAAAAGCTCACTTGTGAAAAGAAACAGGTAACTGCCACTTAGAACAGCATAAGGTGACAACAGAGGAACTAGGCTAAGCTAAAACTGACATAAAACAGAGTCAACGTTTAGGGGCATGATATGATCCCGTTATCAGGACCAATTGCCGTGATTTTCTATCTGCATCAAAGGTGCAATCATGATGTAATACCATCCCACAGATTTTTCAGTGCATCCACTTAGTTGAAAGTTTTAGTTTTTTTATCTCTTTGTGTAGTCCTGATGAAGGGATAATGCCCCAAAACATTAACCCTGTTTTTGTTAGTTTTAGTTTGGCCAAGTTCCTTAGCAGTCACCTTAAGCTTATTTCTATTTTAGCTAGCATTATAATTGGTGACTTTTGCATGCCAGAAGAGACACATTTTTTTGCGCCAGGCACGTCATTATCAAGGGTTACACTCAACAGACCATGCGACCTCATGTCAACTTAATTTTTATTGCTATCATTTACCCCAGTGCGTGAAATTTGACCATTCCTCTCCCGTGTATCAATTTGCGTTTCTTATGGTTTTGAGTATATTTGTCAGTCATACCAGTTATTGAATATGTGCTAATCCCAGGGGCTCAAACACGATGTTTGTGTTTGATGAGTCACGCTGACTACTGGTGCCATTGTACTCAGCTTTGCGTGGCACATTGTTCCCAAGAGGGTGGGAACATTTCTTCTCTGCCGTTACTCCATTGGTTGTCACCTCAGTGCTCTCACCCCGTATCCAGCGACACCTGTTATTAACCAGGCTAGTACAATCTGGTTCGCGCCGGCTTACAAGTTCTGTTAGCCACTGCTGGGTGCATGTGATTAGTCGGTGTTGACTATTTTGAAATCAGCTGTCAACATTTTATTGACTTGAAGATATTTGTGCAAGAATGAGTGTGTATACACAGAACAAAATTTTTAATGAATTTTTTTTCCGTATTTTGGTGTTGAGGAAAGAAAAATGTTTTATCAAATATTGTGTACTTTTTAATATACAGATTTAACATTGTGGCTGGTCGCGATTTTAATGTTTTAGCCAATATTAGGTGCAGTCTTTCGTCATCAGCACTGCTCCTAGGGCAGGCCAAGGGCAAAATGTTCGCGACCCCCTTGTGCGCCTGAGTCCCAAACTTTCCCGTTGAACCTGCTTGAACTCTGCTGTAGATTGCGCCTGTTCTCATTTATTGGCCGTGCTCGCCGATGAACTCAGCTGATTTACCGGGTTACCCGCCTGTCGTCTGTCTAAACGACATGAAAGCTTTTCTGATAGGTGATGACAGGGGTCACCCGAGACACGATCCGTTTCGCACACAGCCTGTCGTATTTGAAACGGGTGAAACCATCCTCCAGCCAATCAGCGGCCACGCTGGACTGCACGCGATTCGATATCTGCATCAAACGCGCATCACGATGTAACATATTCCCATAGATGTCTCTGGCGCCTGGTCGTTATTTGCGAGAGATTCCAAAGGCTGGGGAGTTGGGGTGGGGGTGGAGAGGGGTGGGGAGGAGAAGAGGGTGGAGTTAAATCTCGGTGTGGAAGTAATACTTACGAGTATAGTTAGTAACGCGTGAAAACTAAGGCTCTGTGGGTGTGAGAGAGAGAGTCGAACTGTACACCGCATAAGAAAAGAAGTGAAAAAAATGGGATCGCTCTAAATTAATAAGCAATGAAAAACATTTCCCACGGATATCATTTGTTGCCCCTTACGTCGACCACAGAGGCGGAAGTGGCGTAAATCTGATCTCCCACCCCTTAAGGCAACGAACATTGATCAAGCCCTTTATCTATGTTAATTATGAGTTCGAGTACCAGGCGTGTATAACGAAACAGGTATGCGACACTTGACGCGGTCGACCTGCTACGCTCGTTCTTTGTACTTAGCTCCAACATAAACGCGGGACTTGAAGTTTAATCAACCGCGCCTTATTTATTTTTTTTAAGTAGTAGGTGGCCTCGCTGGCAGCCTGTCATACATCAGGAAATGCCTTGCTTGACGTCACGTGACGTCTGCACGACCTTGGCGCGAAGGTTTCACCTTCGGTTCTGTTCAACCTACCAACCCTCGCATGCACTCAGACCAGTAATAAATTGTCAAAAGCCCGAAGTGTTTCCTTGACTAGTCAGGCTGGGCCCGCGTAGCTCTGTGGCCAGAGTGGTTAAGGATTGTTCCCTGGAGTTTGAGGTTCAGGCTCTATTCGGGAATCCCCCGAACTGGCTATCTTACTGCAGCTATCAGTCTGGTGTTTCTTTCAGTGCACAGCTTAAAAAGTGGGACCCCATTCCCCCCCTCCCCAAATAGGGGGGGATCACCGCCAGGTGGAAGCACTGTCCCTCTAAAATTACTTACCTACCTAGACACTTAGAACCGAGTGTAATAAACTACTGCTACAGTCGTGGTGTGATTGAGTCTATTTAGATTTTTTTCTCTTGCGGTTGTTCCAAAGTCAAGTGTTCGTATAAAATAGGACAATAATATAGTGATTACGAAGAAAGATTTATGTTCTTCGAACTATTTAATGTTCCTACTCACCTTATTCTAGAATTCAAAATCAGGCCTTGACGCTGTCATATTTAGAAAATATGCATGTTTACAGAAGACGTTTCGCTTGACATAATTCTAAACTTACATGTACTTCCCATATTATTTTGGAAGATATGCTGGAAGTTTATAGCTGAAGGTCAACATGAACTGGTCTCTTCAAAGAAATGCGGTGAAGGGGCTGATAGGATGTCAGCTGTTGGTGTGCACGAACTTACTTTTTTTGCAGGTTTGGGTGGGGGACTATTATCTTGTTCTGATAAAGAAAGTGAGGCCCAAAAATGCTTTCGTGCTAAGGAAGGTGACTGATATTACGATGCTTTTTAAATTTACATTGGTAGCTTTGAGAGTTCTTGTGTGTACCGGGCTGTCTGCACGGGTTCATGAAGCATACTATCTTTTCACCGAGTCTCCTTGACTCTCTCTCTTTCTCGCAATCGCGGGCATGCGCACGCACGCACACGCACGCACGCACACGCACACACGCACATGGTCATGGTGGAGAAAGCAGCTGGATATTTGTACAAAGCGGATGGGAAAGTTCAGTAATCCAGAAAGGCCTGCGAAAGACAAAGACCAGAGGACGACCTGGCGAGAAGGGACAGAAGATGGAAGTTGCAATTGATAAGCAGATACACCGACCGCCTCCTCAGCACCCGCCGGAAGCCCAGTCGGCCAACACTGACCTACCTATAGACTGCAGTTGACCAGAAATAAGAAATCATTAAGGCGATCAATCAGCAAAAAATAAATAAGGGCAAGCCATCAAGATCCGACAGTGTCCTGGCATAGGCGCTGAAGGCCGACATAGAGACTTCAGTGGAATGTTCCGCCCACCCTTCACGATCTGAGAAGACGAAGGTGTCCCATCAGAGTGGAAGGAGGTATCGACACCTCGTCAGACTGTCCAAAGAAGATCCAGACTTTCATCAACACCTGTCTCAGAAGGATCCCACAGATCCGCTGGCCTCACACCATCAGCAGGCAAGAACGGTGGCAGCGAACAAGACAGCAGCCAGCAGGAGACGAGATCCCCAAAAGACCCTGGAGACAGATCGGCAAATCAGCTTCCAGTGCCACAACCCAACCCCTCGCATGGAACCTCCAGCTTAAAAGGAACGGAAGGCGGCCAGGAAATACTTGGCCACATGCCCCTGGGGCAAGATACCAAGAAGTTGGGCTGTCTGTGGGGACATCTAGGGAGACTGGTTCAGGACTAAGACGCCTGGAGGCCTCCCGAAGGCAGCCTTTGTCCCGGCAGGTATAGAAAGCGATGATAATGATGTTGATGATGATAAAAGTTTTCGAAGGTGGCCGTGACAACATTCGTGAAATATTTACTGTGCGTCACCTCCGCCATGTCTTCTGACTTTGTGGATGGGTTTACCCTTTCTGTCATCAAGGGCGTATCTATGAAAAATAGCGCCTAGGGCAACTACAGAAATTGCGGCCTTTTTCAAAACATCTATCTTTTGGATAACTTTACCATAATAGCTCAAAAATACAGTTCACTATGTAAGTGGTTCAACAATCTAGCCATCCCAATGTTTCTCACCCATGTTAATCAAAGACAGATCATCTGGAGAAAAAATTTTCATTATCCGAGAACGGCTAGTCAGACTTAAAATAGAAACTGCTTAGCAACGCTTTTTCTCTCTCTGAGAAAGATATGCCAATTGATACGCCCCGCACACGCCCTGTTCTTCAGCCACCTCCTCCCCAATCTCCGACTCACGCAGTCTCTGTGCCGTCACACTCTGCGGCTCCTCATCCTCTAAACACGAGGGCGCGTGCTTTTCGTTAAGAAACGCGCGGCAGCACCATGCTGACAATGCCTTTTCCTCCTATCTGTACATCGAACGCTGGTTAGCACGGTCCAGTCGCGCTCATTCGCGACACCATCCTTACCATTACCGCCATCATTGTCACTATCTAATTCGAGACCTGCGTAACGAATTGTTTTCCCTGTTTAGCACCTGTCCTCTTATAAACCAAGAGGTCAACGTCGGGTAGGGATTTTATTCCTCTGAATCGAAATGGTGGCTGATTATGAATTAATCAAGGGTGTTTTATTTTTTCATTCAAGACTTCTAGTAAGTTGTAAAGAATGCAGTGAATTAAAACAGTCTCGACAACATCGCCATAGTGGAATCGATGTTTACTTCAAGACTAAGAGGGCTTTATTCTCCGTCTCGGAGAGTTAAAGCGGTTTTCAATGAAGCAAGCGGGTAAGGTAATGAAGGACACTCATTACAGATCGTGGGACAGACGTGTCTACTGTCTTTCGCAAGGTGGGCGCACTTTTTTCCCGAACTTTTGCGTGGTTTATGGGACCCCGCAAATCATACGCCAGCACAGAATACACTACAGACCGACCAGCGTTGTCTACATAACCTAGGAACTGAAAGTCCGACAAGTTACTAGTCTAGCAGAGAAAACGGTGGGGCCACCTTCGAACCTCACTCTTGGGCCAAATTTCTGGGCGTTTCACTTAATTCGCAGGACACGCACGAAGAAGCCCCCTGACCATAGTCGAAGCCTGCTGTGAAATCAAACACGTTACCTGGGTGGACGATGAAAATTGTCCCCACGACGACGACAAGCCAAGTACTCCCAGCCATAATTTGGCGCAGTTGGAAGGCGCTTGATGCTATCCCGTCCAGACCTCCGTCTCAGTGTTAGTGGTTGCTGTACGGCGTGAGTGTCAAGCGGGCGGGCTGTCCTGTCAGTGCGTTTACGAGGTGGCAAGTTGACAGGCATGACGTCACAGGCCACGCCTTCCCTAGCCGCTGCCATGACCTCACCGCGCTGACCTTGCGGCTCCCCTTGGCGTCGGGGCCGGTCGCCGCGGGATCGGCCGCTCGCTGGAGAAAGCCCCACGCGTGTGCAGGTCGGCGAGAGAAAGATGGATTTTCGTCTCCGTCACCCTTTCGGTATTTGCACCTGATGTGAGGTCTTCCGTCCTAGATTTTCCTCAACTCTTCCCACCCCCATCCTCTATCTTTCTGTTTAGTTCACCCACCTGCTATCGGTGTCTCTGCTTCCAACGTGCAATTCGTTACGTCACCGAAAACAGACATCCTTTCCTAGTCTGGGCCCGTGTTAGATCAGCTCGGCATGCTGGGGCTGGGAGAATGACAAGTCGGTGGAGGTCTAAAAATAAAAAAAAAGGGGTGACGGGGTGGGGAAGAGGGGGCACAAACGCAGCTTTGTAGGGCTGGGTGCACGGTGCACGACATGCTGTTAAAAGGCTTTTGGACAGTGCACCATCGTGGTAACCTTTCAGTGTTTGATTTGGCGTTGACAATACGCGATTGAACTGTAGAGGGTTCTCGTGGCCCTAGCTTCAAAACGCTGTGTACAGGTATAATTGTATACCTCTTTCTCTTGCCTGTGTGTGTGTGTGCGCGCGCGCGCATGCGAGGGCTTTATATGATTTGTGATCAACACTTCGACTCACCTTTGTCTGCTCGAGGAAAACCCAACTTATTTTTAGATAGTGAAAAAGGTACCCTACAATTACTAAGGATAGATACACTGTAGACAGCGGTGTCAGCCCCAGCTGGGTTGCATGAACGTTCGTATTTATTCTTCCGGTAACGAATACGGTCATAAGGTCCGTTCACACTGTAGTTTACGCCCTTGTGTACCCATGCAGACCACCCCAGCTGCATTATCGGTGAGTCTCAGAACTCTCGCTCTCTTGTCGAGCCAGGAACTTAAACCATGGACCGACGTCATCTTGCATGCTGGACACGTGACGCGAACGAAGTTGGGGAGGGGGGGAGTGTAATCTTTCTGCCATTCTAAGACTATTCCGTTAGCGTTTAACTGTATTTCTTCTTCATATTATTTTTTAAAGCGCGAAATTAAGTGCGTGATTGAGCGCCAACAGTACGCTGCCGTCTTGCCTGACGTTTGACCCTTGATCGGGTCAGCGGGTGTAGGCCCAGACAGCACCCCGAGGTCACCAGTGTGGTAGATTAACCGGAATCAGTCCAAGATCACGTGCGTACCGCCAGCATGTATTTGAAAAGAAATCCAGGCATGCCAAAAAATTGTCACTTATGACAACAGTCATACATTTTAGAACCGGAATCCAGTAATCCACACAGGACGAGTTGGGACCTACACAGCACAAGAGGCTTAATTGCTTGTTTAGCGTCGTCAGCAACGCGGAGGGGAGGTGAAGTATGTTGAGGTGGGGGGGGGGGAGACACTAGTGAAGGTGCGTGCGCCGGCCATGGTACTTGAACCCACGACCTTGTGTATCGGTAACAAGCAGGCGCTGGGCTGCCGTTGCCGCAAAGGCAGCCACAGGTAATACAACATCCGTCAGACCAGAGAGTTGTGTAGATGTACACGGTGACAGAAAAAAAAATTCTTGAATACCTTCCTCCTGTTCTTTTTTTTTTTAAGTCCGAATGCTTTGCATTGTGGCACGGTCGTTTGGTTGATGCCATGCACACTATACCGTTCTGGTCACTGTACATCAGACTTAGAGATTTTTTCGTCTGCTTCAGATACGTGCTTATAAATATGCCGGCCTCCTATGATGCGACTAAAACTGGAATGCTAAAATTATTTTTTCGTCACAGAAGCCACCAGTGCCCCATAAAGACATAGGAAGGGATTTTAAAAACCCGTCTTAAACGCGTGTAGATCCACACGTTTTTCCACTTTGCATTTCTTTAAGAGGTTTGAGCTTCACAGCCAAGTCTTCTGCCTCTTGTAGCTAATACCAACAGTCTTCCTTCCGGTACCAGTTTATGAGGTTTTCTGACCTGTGTACAAACAGGCGAAATATAGTCCAGATCATTTCTCTGCAGCGTCACTCATGCCGTCACCGGTGCTGGTGTGTTGCAGGTGAGGAGGAGTCGCACGCGGCCTTCGTCAGGCACTTCGGCGAGCAGCTGCAGCTGTTTGGTCACGTGGTGGTCGTTTCGCTGGCCGAGATGGCCGGCAAGGAGCAGGTGGTTGGTGACGCCTACCTGAGCCACCTGCTACAGTACAACTCACCGCACGTCACCTACGTCACCTTCGACTTTCACGAGTACTGGTCAGTGTCAGAGGAAGTTATGCCGTGTCAGAACATCGTGTTATTTATATCCGTGATTGATTGGTTGGTTGATTGATTGGATGTACTTTTGATTCGTTGACAGTTATTTGTTTTTAACTGTAAAATGTCATCAAAACACTTCTCCAGTGATACTGCCCGTCTACAGAGATAGTCTCCTATTGAATAGAACCATAGACTCCTTTAAGAAGCGAAAGAGATCCCATGTGCTGGTAGAATCTGAAACAGAATGAAACGCACACTTTCCAGCATGTTTCTCTCACCCTCCCCTGAAGGTGTACACACGGCTGCTGCAGCATTTGCGTCACGACGCATCGCCTACTCTAAGATGTGTGTCGTGACAGCTCCATTGAAAGCAACGTTCCCCAGTTCGACAGACGACTACAGACCTTGATCTATAACACCGACGAACAGACGAGACAGTGGGAAGGTGACTTGAGTGCATGGGAGATGATGTCGGCATCCTAATGTTTCACCAGTTCGATCGTTAGGGATGCTAGTGACATATGTAGTAATGCAATCCGAATGCATTACGTCGGTAGCATAAGTGATACCGCACTGACATGAGATGCTGGTGATTTGTGGTCGTAGACTCGATAATGCTTTATGTCTGTAACAGAAGTGATTCTGTACATGTACGACATAAGATGCTGATGCTACAGCGGGCCTGATTGGCATGTCTATATTAGGTAGACTTCAGTAACAGCCAGAACATTACACCTGTGGCATGGGTCGAGGTTTAGAAACCGGGCGATCGCTAGTAAAGTAAGATCATGACCTAAGAGCCCCAGCGCAATTCGCGATCTGTAAGAGCGCTGACGTCACGAGCCAGCTTCGCTTGGGAACCTGGCACGTCTAGAACTGGCCTTTGGGGCAGCAGCGTAGTGGCGTAGGCGGAGCCCACTAACGACGTGCACGACAGGAATTAAGGGCTGGCGTCACGCGTGACGGCTGCTACAGTTGGTGTTAAGCTGGGGACATTAAGCCAGCGTTACTCCCTTATCACGCCACGAGTGCCCGTGGCTTATCGAGCCAGTGGAAGCAGTTCTTCAGACCTTGCGTGCGCTTGTGGGATGTCGCAAATTTTTTTTTGAAAGTCTTTAGTCTGTCTCCTCTTCCTATTCTGTGTTCCGCCTCCGTTTTTTATTTTTATTTTTTGGTGTGTGTGTGGGG
>SMGT01002945.1:168662-178826 GCA_004794575.1 Lanistes nyassanus
TGTGGGGGGGGGGGGGTCATGCACGTCTCTCTGTCTAGCTTCCTGCATTCACGCATTCCTCCTGCTAGTGTTTTTGTTTTTGTGCTTTTTAAATTTGTCTTATTAAGCCTGCTTGTGTGTGTGTGTTTGTGCTTTTTAAATTTGTATCTTATTAAACATCTGTGCTTATGCCTGCTTGCATGTGTGTGTGCGTGCGTGTAAGAGTTGCTGGCTATTCTGGGGTTTTGGTTTTTTTTTTTATATTTTAAACCCCAACAGTTGTTTGAAACGCTTTCAGTTCTTTCCTTGCAGCCGAAGCTGTTTGGTGGCTGCAAGCGATTCGATCATGATCGGGTGTATAGTAGCACTTCAGACACCAGGAATATTTGCTGACTATTTTCTTTTGGGTTTCTAAACCACTAGCTTGTGCATGACTATTTTCCATGCCATTGGTCCAAACGCCACTGAAAGTTATGACGTGCACATTTGAATGGCACCATCATTTCCACTGAATCTTTTGTGCAGCCACCAGAACAGCTTCAGTTGTTTGAAACGATTCCAGTTCTCAGAAACATTTCCTTGAAACTTAAGCTGCTCATTCGATTCGATTTGTGATCACAGGTATAGTTGGTAGCAATATATGTGCTTACGTGTGTGTATGTGCGTTGATAGTTTGTGTTTGTGTTCTAAGCATTTATCGCGGGGTTCCGAAAGGTTTCTTTAAATACTGACTCATTCCAAGATCCCCAGTCGCACTTCAGAACTTAGGAGTGGGTTTTGTTGCGGCTGCAGAAGATTACAACAGCGCACGTACCTACAGCCTTCTGTTTCTGCCCACTTTTTCACTGCCGTTGAGCCAGTTTCACGAGGTTTACTCGCTGCCTGCTGCTTAACAGATAATTTAACCATTCATGACAAAAAATGCAATCTGATTTCTATTTCAAGAGGGTCGGTCGTTCCTGAAAATGAAGATTTTTCCCTGCGTGCGTTAGAGCTGAAGAACTTTGTCAGTAGAAATTGAATAAAAGCTTCGTTCTGGGATGTGCGACTAGTGCAGGGCGACCGGTTTTATTTAATTTAGTCAAAGTATGTGAGGCCGCCCCCGTAAGCCTGGTAGGAGGGAGAAGATGGGTTTACTTGAAGGAGCGAGCCAAGCATCAGGTTTTTGAAAAATATTTGGAACTGGGAACAGAAAAAAACAATCGTCTGTCGAACCAGTGAAGACGACCCAAAACGGAGATGTCACGATGCACACATTGTCGGTGGGCGACGCGTCGTGAAGTAATTAAAAGATTAATCAGGCGCGTTGGCCCTCAGAAAAGGCTGATATAACATGTTTCGAATGTGTATGTGTCTTTCTTCTTCTTTGAACTCTACCAGCACTAGGGATCTGTTTTGCTTCGCGGAGGTTTCTGATGAAGTTCAGTATAAGACTGAAGAATGCATGCTTGTCAGCACTGGGCAATGCGGAGGACGTTCGCCAGAGATCAGCCTCGCACCAGACGAGTACCATCGTGGGAATCTGATGAAATGCTAGCAAATATAAATGAATTATTGTACATTTAATCTTCCGAAAACGTTCGATCAACCCACAGTAACGGCGTCACGAAGAAAATCGCATTTGACATCTCAGCAGATCATCGGTATCGAGTGATCTGTCGGAGGCAGTTGTGTTTATTTTGTCAGTGTAAACGCTGACGGTTTCGTTGGGTATGTATACGTACGTGTGAGCGTGAGGTGAATGTGCATGAGTGGATGTGCGTATTCTCTTGCTATAGAACAGTATATAGCTGATCCACGCTGCGAAATGTGGCGCGTTCGGGTCTGGCAAACGTTCGCGAACTTGAACGTAAATCGGCGGTAAACGCAAACAGCAAAATGGCTGCCGACGAATAAATTTAGACTGTTATTTTGACACCACGTTGCTACATCACTACCAGCCTACATCACTTTTATGCTAAATGTTCTCCTGTTGCCTTATCAGCAACTTATTGTCTGCCCATCCTATATTTTCGTTTCATTAATTGTTAGGTTCACATGTGCCTTTTAGCGTACTGCTTAGTGTAATAACTCCATACGACCATTATTTCTTCTACACATAGGCCTGCAGTTAACTGTACTATTGATAACAATAGATGCTGTGCCGATAGGTTGTAAGCTCAAGTTTGTGTTCGCCATCTTTGTTGGCCTAGCAAACACCTCCGAAGTCCGTTCGCTCCGTTAGACCAACATTTGGTCACGTGACGCTCTCGTACGGTTGCAAACGCTTAGCGGACCCGAAAGCGCCTGTGGTTTATTTTGTACTGGGTGCACGGGGAATCCTTTCAGCTGTGTGATCTGTCCGATATATACATCACATCTCGTGTTTGTCCTGTCAAGCACGTCCCAGATAAAGCGAGTGGATCTTCTTCCATATCAACCGATGTGCTTTTTTCAGTCTTCATGCTCAGGCTTAGTGAATGTTCTACATGTAAACAAAAGATAACTCACTGTAGACACATATTTAAGGTCTCTGCTATAGATAACAATGAAAGTCAGTTAAGACTGAGTAAAATTTTTTCTGCCTTTATATTTACGAATCGGTTTTGTGGCACTCCGTAGTTCCACACCTTGCAGGTGGCTGGATTGTTGTTGGTTTGGAAGGGAAAGTGCTTCCACCTCGCGGTGATTTCGCACTGAAGGGGAGGGGAGATGGGTGAGGGGAACGGGAAGGGGTCTGCGGTTTGGTGTCCTGGACTGGTGGTGGCTATGTATGGTCCCGCTGGCTGGCCTCTCTCCTGGCGTACTGATGATGGCTTGAGTAGCTGGAGTGGTGGAGTTTTCGCTGGTCAGACCTACCGCTGCTACATCCCTACATTCTTTTTATCTCTACCGCTAAGGTGCTATGTGTTATATTAGTTTACTTTCATGTAGTCTGTTTTAATTTTAAGTGATTTACTGGTATCCTCTGTCCTATAGCTTATTTGCTGTTTTTAGCTGGTTAATTCCCACTTTGATTTTGATGATTTTTTTTGTTTTGTTTAGATGTATCTAACATCTGGGTGGGCGTTAACTACCTGCATTGTCAGTTCCATTATGTGTTGTCTAATATTTTTTGGAGGGCTAAGAGAAGATTTTAGGTTTGCTACTAGATTAAGATTTTGCATAGCATTTTTTAGCTCTTCTCTTTCCTGACTGTTTAGGCTACATTCTAGCAGGACATGTGGTGTACTAAGTCTGTCTCCAGGTGGCTGGATTTCATTCCCATGTCCTTTATATATGGGCTGGTTAGTGCTGCTCAATGCAGCCTGAGCATAACAATTTCCCCAGATGAATATGCTTATTTCGTTAAAAGATACTAAATCACAAAATATGAGTGAATAACTTTCTTTTGTAGGGTATGAAGATCGACGTTCTCACTTGGATGTAAAAAGAGGTTTAGAGCGCGACGTCGCTGTAGCACACGGGAGCTCGAAAAAGCTCCAATTCATTGGACCCAATCAAATACAGTCTTACATGAAATATGCTAACCTCTTAGGGTCACCACTGCAAATGTTTCATTTTCCTGGAAAATCATGCTACGTATAACCCCCCTGCCCTTACACCCTCCCCAACCCCTTCCTTAACCTCCACCCTAACCTCCACTCCTTACCCCTCCCCTAACCCCTCCTCCCAAAACATCCCCCCTCTTCCTCCCTCCCCCTGCCCCCGGAAAGACCTCCGAATTAGAGCTCGCCATTTGACTGGCTCCGCTTTTTACACCTCCGAAATAGATCGTTCGCCATTTGATTGGCTCAATCAATATCGGAATTTAAGCGTTTCATAAGCCTATCCCAGTATTTAGTTCCGGCTTACTATTATGTTGGAGATCGACGTGCCCAGATTACCCACTGTAGATTGAGGCTTGGAATTAGTAACTTAAATTGGGACCTGTTCAACAGACGCCTGACTGATAATCCGTCTTGCGCATGCGGCCGTGGGCAACAAACAGCTCAACACTACTTACTAGACTGCCCTCACTACAACGACATTCGAAAAGATACTCTTTTCACTATTTGCCTACCCCCACCCAGTCTTATGCATGTCGATCTACTACTGCAAGGAAACCCAAGTCTGCCTAATTCTGTGAATACTGATGTGTTTTTAAGCGTCCACAAATTTATAAAGGAATCTAATTCTAAAAACATACCTTTGCAGCGTTTTCTCAGTTTATATGGACTCAGTGAAAAAAAAAACCTCTCAGTAGCCTACACAACAAACTGCATCTAAAAGCTCGTCTGTACTTATATTCCGCTCACCCGTAAGTCTCATTACCCCGTTCTCAGAGCCTTTTCTAATGTCATCAATCACTGTCCAAAATGAATGGCACACATGATACTCTACTCTACCTGCAACCACCACACTTTCTAAACCCTTTCCTTCCATTTACTTCTGCCTAACACTGGTTAAGCTAAAATAAACGCAGGACGTTCATTGTACATTTGTTCCCCTTTATCCTCCATCTGTTGTCATGAACCCTATTGTGTACTACTACCCTATTGTGTACTACTATTGTTTTTATGTGGTGACCAGTTCATAAGCTTTTGTGGCACCCGATATTTGTACAAATGTACTCGAAATGTGAAATTAATAATTAAAAAATGAATTGGGGCTTTTACGTGCTGTATATGTACCCTTAAAAAAAATTCATGCGTTCCCATCGCTGCTGTCGGCAGTAGTCTTCCACACCTTGAAGACGTAAACACAAATCCAGAGTTTTAACTCCTCTTCTCGCATCTCACTTGATGACAGTTTGGTAACTAGTATCTTCTAGTGAACTAAAACTCAGTCATTCGGGGGGAAATAGTCTTTGGTTGTTCTGTAACCTTTTTACATACAAACGAATTAGCTGCTGGACAGATCATTAATACAATAATGTCAGACTTTTTGTTCGCGTATCTTCGCATAGTATCTGCCTTCTATTTTCGGGTACCATCTACGTTTTCCTTTTGCTGTTATCATCGCGTAGTATCTATTATAGGTACGTGGCGATTATATCAAAGGCAACTTAACCCTGTCTCACGACTTGAAAATGGCCGTCGGATCGGAGCGTGCTGATCACAACACTTACAATGAAGCCACTGAACACAGTACATGAAATAACGCTGCTTTGGGCTTAAAGAAGGACAACGACATTGTGACCGTTTTGTCAGACAGTTTGTGCAAAAACAAGTCTGCAGTTTTTTTTTCGTATTTCACTTTCAGAGATTTTCTTTTTCTTTGACAGTCGTGGCATGAAGTTTGAAAACGTTTCAATCTTGACAGATGGGATCAAAGACATCATCAAGAAGATGCGTTATTGCTGGTGAGTATTGACCTTTTACCTTTTGCCTTTCACTTCCGTCACAAGCTATCTTAATCCCCCATAACATAAGGACAGACGGACAAGTGTGTACGAGGAGGCGGCCATATTCATCTACTTGGGTAAAAAGGGTTAAGGTTAGGCGTCAACATGCACAGTGTGTTTCTGGTATACAGCAGCAGCAATTGAACGCCACCAGAAATACCCTAGGGTTTTTCTGGAGGTGTATTGGGGAAGTGGTGGTAAGGGTGGGGTGGGGGGTAATTTCAGTATGATATACCGGTGACCCACAATCCGACCAAGTCGAAGGAAAACGGTGGTAAAACAATTAGTCCACCCATCTGGAACGAAAGTGGGATTTCAGTTGCTCAACAATGGATCACATTTTCTGTGCAGTCTCACTTCAGCAAACTATCGAAAAGAAACGGAGAGAAACGTCTCTAAATTTATAACATCAATGTACGCGGGTTACAGACGCTCATGTCATTCACCCCGTGGTTCAGCCTACTCGAACTATGCGAGAATGGCTTTGCATTTCCGTCAGTAACCTTACACCTGTAACCTTAACCGTTTCTCCCCATTACCCCTTTTAACTGCGGGTTGAAGTCATGCGTCGGTCACATAGCAGCAGTAAATGCAAAGACGCAACAGTCGGACATGCGTTCATCTTCTGTCAGGTCATGTCGCTTGGTCGAACACTTCTCCCGACAGAAAGAACAAGAGCGGGTTGGGGAGAGGAGATCTAGTTCAGTGAAATATGTCTCTAGGTGGACTCCCTGTAATCATAAATCTTGCTTTCCCAACCACTCAACTTCACCCCCACAGCCCACTCTTTCAAAGCGTATTAGAGTGGTTTGGAAAGGGACGGCGCGCAAGCTGTGGGTAGTTCCAGTTATTTAGAACCAGCTGAATTGGTTCGCCTGGACATGGATTTGTCGGATTTTCAACGGATCTCTGTGCGGAATCGCATCAATACATGTTAAAAATTAAAAGTATTTTCTTTTCCGTTGAACATTGCAGTAAAAAAAAATCCACGAGAGTATTTTCCGCGGTTTCCTTTCGCTTCGCCTAGTTTGTTGGCAGCGAGAGAACCTTGCGGGTTGTCTGAAATTAGGTTACCTTCCCCCTGGTGTGTCCGTAAATCTGAGCTAACGTCATCTGCAGACAGCGGCCCTAAGCTCAGAGCGAAGGGAGGTAGGGGTTTTTTTTCCCTCCCGTCATTTCGACCGACCGCGATGGAGCTAACAGTCTTAATCCACAGGAAACAAAGTGCTGCTCCGTTAATTGTTGGCAGTTTTTCCAGGATTTTTCATAGACGTTTTTCATGGGGAGCAGATGCTTGTTACTATGTCCATCTGTCGTCGCACCGTTTCTCGTAATCTAACAAAATGTGCCCAGTCTCTCTTTTTTCTTTTTTTTGACGAAGTGTTGTTTATGAATGTTAGACTGACAGAAACAAAAGAGTCCCGCAAGCTTGTAATTAAATGGGGTTTTTGTTTGTTTTTGTCGTTAACAATCAAACACTGGGCTCCTGATACACTATTTGGACTATTTCGGTGTGTCGAATATTCCGGTATTTAGACAGAGTCACATCGGCCACTTATGAACAGTAAATGTAAACATATTTAGCGTGTGATGGGTGTTTTCTAATTGTCACGTTAATGAGTGTTATCGGCTTTCTCTGACGACGCACCCAGAATGGACAGCGCGCTGTTTCCACAGGTAGTCCTTTAGGCTACGTGCGAACTGTATAACTGTGTTCTAATCTAACGAAGTCGCCGAAGAGAACCAAGTTCGCGAACTTGACTTTCGATAGTTGTATTGAAATATGCGCCAGAAGAGATCGACGCAACTTGAACGTAAGCGAGCTGTATTCTGAGTTCCTCCCTTCTACACGAAAGAGCTACTAGTCTCCAGCCAGTCAAGGCGAGCGCCGCAGATATATTGCAAAGTCAGCTTCGAACTCCACACAGCACGACTAGAGAAAGCGCTGAACGCCGTTCATCCACTTAATGATTTCTATTTTTCTCTCTCGCTCTCTCTTCGCGACAGCCAGACTTCGGCAAACTTACCTGAACACGGCTTAAGAAGACAGCAGTCTCCAAATCCACGGCATGTCTGAATGTTTTTATAACCAGCATTAAAGACATGCTGTATACAAGGGAAGGAAAACCTGCATGAGCGTTCGTAGCTTAAATTTTGATTCTAAACGCAGAGACACCAAAGAACATGTCACCCCCTCCCTTCCCCGGCTTAGGACTTTTGGTGCACTGTCAAGTGCCAGATTTCAAAAGTGGGGTGCATTGTTTGGTCGCTCAGATACGATACCTTGTCGTTTTGAATAACTCGCGCGGGGCGCACCATTGATGCTAGTGCTACGTGGTAATACCATCTGTTTTAACTACCGATGTTAAACATCACGCCCTGCTTGGCATTATAACCAGTCGTGTGCGCAAAATCTCATGTTTCCTTATCGAAATCTTTGTCAGCAATTTAACTGGTCCAGGCAATATTAAGGTGATCTTTTATTATCTCCCTGGTCCCGCGCTTGTGACGGTGAAAGATGACACGCTTGCACAATTTACACTTTCTATTTTGTAAATTCAGGCTGCTGGCTGCATGGGTCTACGTATCTCCTGTTCATACCCAAAGATGCACATAAAATACACAGGGTTAATGGGCCTTACAAATGCTTTAACGATGGAATGGGTAGATCGAAGGTTCATGCAACCCACTTCAGGCACCTTAAACCTGCACACTAAATGAGCATAGGTCACCTCTCCTGTACAGTAACAGTTATTTCGTATACAGACCCGGGTTCAACAGCAGCTTGTGCGTAATTTACCGAGGTATCATTTGTACCTGTGACGTGACGGGCTGTACCTTAACTTATTGGACTCGACTTCTCAGAATTACTGAACAAACTTTTATGGTGATCTCGTAAATGTAGATTTAATTGAGCAATCGTCACTAAAACCTTTACTGCCTCAATGGTTTCTACACCAAAGGGTGACGACGCTATGAAATAATGCGAATAACTAGAGAAATCTACCGAGGGAAAAGATTCTCATACTCTGACACGTTCGCTCAGTCTCACACAGGCAAAACACTACTAGCTCAAGAGCCCCCACCCTCGTAAAACACACAACTGTAGCGAACTGTTATTCAACATATATTTCAAACACTAACTGGCTCGACAACATCAAATATATCTACAGATTATTTACAAAGAATCACCTTGCTCGTGTCTAGGGTAAGACGCTGCCTGATTACGTCATACCACGAGGAATCAGACAAAGAAGATAATCAAACTCCAGAGAGGAAATCAAACTGCAAAACGGCCTATGATCCCGCTCAATACACACATACAGTAAGTGACCGACAACAGAGCACCTACTCTTTTCACTACTGAGACAGCTACTTCTGCGATACACAATTCTAAAGCTATTCCTCAATACACAAATACAGTAAGTGACCAACAACAGAGCTCCTACTCTCGTCACTACTGAAACAACTACTTCTGCAATACACACTTCCAAAGCTATTCAACGACCAGCAATGAAGCTATGACACTGCCACGATCAGCCCTACCTCTACCTCCCTTGACATACATCCGCCACTAGCTTATGACGTCTCCTGTTTCCCGCAGGATAAAAACCACCTATCTTAATTCAACCCGAGTCCCGGACTCTAAGGTAGTCTATGACAAGAGCAGTCCTATAAGGCGCAACAACAGTCACTTACTACACTGTCTCGTAGTCGGGGAAATACACCCTGTGTATCTGGCATGAAATGCTGGAGCCCTTTTACTCTTTCCACGTCTTGGCTAAGATGGCGAGGGGTAGAGGTCCGTGGGTCCACACGTGTCCGCTTCTCTTAATCTTCCCACATTAACTCTCTCTCCATGTCCTGTGCTCTCGTCTCCCCCTAATCTCTGATGTCCAATGCTTAAGTACCCTGCCTTTTCCGCACTGTGTTTCCAGGAACCACCTTATTCTAGTTCAACCAGTTCTGGCCAGCCAGATATGATGGTTTTTATTGCTGAACATCCAGTCGCAAACGATATGTTGCTTAAAGGAAGCTGATGTGCTGCCGCACTAGGACTGCTGTCTCAACACAGGCCTCAGTCCCACCCAGTCACATTATACTGGCACCGGGCCAACCAGTCCTAGTACTGTTCCCTGTAGTGCCAGGCGTCTGGCAGGGCAGCTACCAGATTGCGAATTGTTCAGTCTTATGTCTGATTTAGCCGGGGCGTGAACCACCGACTTCCAGCCTCGGAACTATAGACCACTGAGGCGGTCCACCAAATTTGAGAGTTTTGAGGTAAAAAAAAACAACTTATGTCACTGGGTGGCACTGTAAATGAGGCCTTGTTACGTATTAACAGAAACGGTTTTGATGTTCTTACTGTACTTTTCATTTGAAGGGTAAAGGATGATTGTCGGGTCTGTTCTGTCTAGTATCAAGACGCAACAGCGATCACTCATACGCCGGCCTGCTAACATGCGTTCATCCGTCATTTGACCTGGTTCACGATTGGTCACGTGATGTCAGCCTGTTGTGCTGACAGTTGCGTTCAGTGCGCTCTAGCGAAGTGACGACACAGCTTAATCCTCTGGACCTTCCGCTGGCCGCCTGCAGTCGCAGAACACGAAGTCGAGCAGTGAGGAGGCAGATGGCGCGACTGCGACTGCACAGGGTAGCCCCCGCAGTGACCGGGGGGGGGGGGGATGTTTCAGATCTTTTGCTGTCTGGACAACGGATAAGCGTCAGATCTTTTCATTCGAAGACAGGCCAAAGATTGCAAGAGTACTTTCAATGCTTTCAATCGGTGTGTGTGTGTGGGGGGGGGGGGGGGGGGG
>SMGT01002945.1:179199-191674 GCA_004794575.1 Lanistes nyassanus
GGGGGGGTTGGAGGGGTATTAAAACGTCTGAGCTAGCTGAACTGTGGTTCGACCGAGTGACCAACTTGTCTTTAGGGTGGACGACAGGGGTTTGATCTGCGAGCAGACTGGTGTGTTCCGCATCAATTGTATCGACTGTCTGGATCGCACGAACGTCGTTCAAACGGCCGTTGCAAGAATCGTCATGGAAACACAGGTACGCAGGTGTGTGTGTGTGTGGCGTGAGTGTGTGTGTGTAGCGCGCGTGCGTGCGTGAGTGTGTGCGCGCGCAATTCCTAGATTTGTGTTAGAAGGTCAGTTTTACGCGCGATATTTTTGACGGCTCCTGAAAAAGTTATCGGTTGTAAACATAACTGAATCATGTCAGAATCGTTCAGAACTTCAGTAGAATTCAGAGTGATATGCTTCGAGTGGTTAAATGAATAATATGAGCGTTCTTTTTGTCTGGCGGATGTGCTCTTTAGGCTGCCAAGTAACATTGTCTGCGATGTGACATGGATTTTAGTGATAGGAACGGGAGGAGTTATTTTGCTGGCGCTGTGATAATACTTAGCCTGGACACAGCTGTGTCTGGCTAGCTTTTATCACTTAGCTTGGACACAGCTGTGCCTCTCAGGCTGTTTGATATCACTTAGCTTGGACAGCTGCGCCACGCTAGCTGTTTCATGTCACATACCTTCGACACACCTGTGCCTGGCAACTTGGCTCATTCGGTATTCATGTTGAATGCCGTTTATTTTTATAGCCATTGTAGCACACAGAGAGAGATTTGAATGTAGTGTCTAGCGTTGAGAATAGTTTTTTTTTTAACCATAGATGAAAATAAATCAGATACAGCTTAGAAACGAGGTATTCCATCTGTTTTCATTGCCAGCGTCGAATGAAAAGTTTTCCTTTCTTAAGATGAGAGTCAAAAGGGTCTCCTCTTCAGTCTTCCGTTTGTCACAATTGCGCTTTCCTTATTGCGTTTTTAGTCTTAAGAGCCTGTCTATGGGGGACTCTCAAACAATATTTCTGGCCTTTACTGCCGGATTTTATGCCGAGATGCGTCAAATGTCTTTGTTAGCTTAAAGCTGAACTCTGGGCTCGGGCAGTTAGTAGCCAGAAAATGGAAGAGTAATTTAGCACCCATCTGTGATTTGAAGACAAAACTAATTCTGGTCCATGCATCTGGATTCTTATGTCTTACTCTTATGCCACGATAATAATTGAGTGTAACAGGGTCGAGCGGTAGCGGGTCTGTTACTTTCTTAATTGTGGAAATGGCTCTATCACCCTTCCACTCTGGACACAGCAACAAGTCGTCTTCACAGCTCCATGTAAACTTTTATTCTCCCTCACGCCACTGTGAGAGCACAGCAGCTAAAGAACGAGCGACTGACTCGAAGCTCGCACTCTGAATGCACTACTCCAATCAACTCTGACTGAACTGGTCGCGTCTCGCTCTTGTTACCCACGCTCCCCGCACATTGTCGCTGACCTTTTGCTCTCGCCTCCCGCTGACCCTCGGCCCTGACCACCTTATGACTCTAAGTTGCCCCACCCTTCACTGGGGAAGCCTGGTCGCACCTAGATTACGTCAAAGGGTTACGGTGGCCTCGGACAGTGAGTCCTTGGCCCTTCCCTGCACAGATACCCTTTGTTTCCCACTCTTGAGTAACAGACGACCAGTAAGGTGCAAGATGCTACTATCCACGCCATGCCGGCTATGAAGAGTTCAGGGGTCGACAGGCTGGGCGCCCGGGGGTACGTAATCACCACCCGGCTACATGAGCATCTCAAGTCCATATTTTCTGAGGCGAGGTCGGGTTTTCTTTTTATTTATTTATGTTTTGCTACGTCACTGCTTTTATGGCTCGTATTGCGGAAGTCTTGTACCTTCGCTAACTTCTGATTACCCCCTTGCTACTGATTTACATGTATTATTTTGGGATTGTTTTGTTTTTACGATGGAAATATTTGATCCTTAAATCAGTCAGGGTTTATATAATCATAGCTTTTTCCAAACAAATGTAAACGTATATTCTTCCATAACGTAGTAACTACTTGAAGTCACCTGGAATCCTTTGTAGAGGGAGTGAGGGGCGCAGGTATTTGTTAACGAGAGGCAAATACAGACGCGGGCGAACATGATATCTTCTCATTACACTGTGTTCAGTTTCGTAAGCTGGGCGAACATGATATCTTCTCATTACACTGTGTTACAGTTTCGTAAGCTGGGCCTACTGCCCCCGGAAGAGACATTACCTCCTAGCTGCCGGCGGACGTACCAGCAGCTGTGGGCCAACAACGGTGACGCCATCAGCCAGCAGTACGCAGGCACCGCTGCACTCAAGGTGGGAAATCGTTGTGCCGTTTCTCGATGTTCTCGTCGTCGTTCGAGAGCGGTAGGCTTATGTCGGCAGCGTCCGAAATCCAGGCGTGACACGTTTACTTTTCTGAAGCGAACCTCAGTTTCTTTCTTCTTTTTTTTTTGTTCGGTTTATTCAGTTTATTAGTTTCTTATTTACTCCAGATGGGCATGTAGAATTCTTCTGGGAGGTATACAGTACGATACAGTACAAGGTAATGGAGATGAAACAGTGGAAGCACCTTCGAGGCACAGACGGTTACAGATATTGAAGGTCGGAGTAGTGCAAAGTTCCCCGCTGAGAATGTTTGATTGCATGAGGGTTATAGGATGTTCCTTTTTCTCTAGACCAAAAAAATAAAAAAGCTGCGTGGGATGTTTACGCGTGAAAGTTGTTGGGATTTTTACGTAGGAGTTGAAGTTACGAATGCTTTGTTCCGTGTCCTGTTGGATGGCCGTTCTTATCTCTTGTCCATATTTAAATGTGCACATAACATAGACAGGGCGAACGGAAGTTAAACCGTTCTTAGGGTCAGAAGAACAGCTAGAACTAGAGCGCGTATTAATCCGGTTTTTAAAAAACTTCTTTAAATACCGTGTATATGCTGTCTATATACTGTTTAAGCTGTGTCCGACTGTTGCTGCTGTCTCTGTCCACTCTGCAGGGGGACTTCACGCGGACAGGGGAGCGGAAGCTGACGGGTCTGATGAAGGATGGCATGAACTCGGCAAACAGGTACGGTCTTGGGTGAGCCTGGCAGATCTGTCAGATCTACCTGTATAAACACGTTATTTTAGGAACTGTCTTGAGGCTGGCGATAAAAGCAGTCCGATTTAATTAATAGCGACAACTTTTCGACTGCCTGTGGGGCGCCGTAGCATGGCGGGTTCTGGTCCTGTGTCCAGCCCACGTATTTTCTCTGAACGTGGCACCTGTTTACAGGCTGGCCGTCGGGGTTTTTTCTTCGGCTGTTGCCTTCATTGCCCTCTCCTCTGTTTTGGCAGGCTGGATTTTACAGTCTTACGTCCGGCTTAAGCGTATACACACTCTGTTTTTTTTTCTTCCACCCGGATAGTGCACAGAAAACTGTTGTCTTTAGTCTGACCTGATCGTACGCTGTGTATTTAGTCCCCGGTCTGCTTTATTCTGTGCCTAGAAGAGTTGGTAATAATGAATCTTTTACCGTCACTGTGCACCATCTTGTTTGCCGTGCCTGAACACCATTGTGTACACCGTAAACAAGAAGTGTTCAAGTTAGAACACTTTATGTTGTTGGCAAAACAGAACGTATTTGTCATTGATCTAGAACGCTTTATGTAAAAAGTGTTCTGGTCTGTGTTCTCGAAAGTGTTCAAATGGCCTGAAAATGTATAAATGGTGTTCTGATAATGTTCCAAGGGCGTGCCAGTAGCAAGTGTTTAGTCAAGTAGGACATGTTAAGAACACTTAGAACACATGCAGTACACATCTTACGCACTATTTGCACATCCAGCACATACGTAGCACCTGCTTTAACACTTTTTACATGTAGTTAGTGTTTAAAAATATTTTGAGTGTAGACATCAGCGTTTCCCATCCCGTATGCATTACAATCGCGTACTGTTACTGTGAACTATCCTGCAGGTATTTCCATGGCTCACGGTTTATGTGAACCATCCTGCAGGTATTTCCATGGCTCACGGTTTATGTGAACCATCCTGCAGGTATTTCCATGGCTCACGGTTTATGTGAACCATCCTGCAGGTATTACCATGGCTCACGGTTTATGTGAACCATCCTGCAGGTATTACCATTGCTCACGGTTTATGTGAACCATCCTGCAAGTATTTCCATGGCTTACGGTTTATATCCTGCAGGTATTACCATGGCTTACGGCTTATATCCTGCAGGTATTTGATCCATGGCTTACGGTTTATATCCTGCAGGTATTACCATGGCTTACGGCTTATATCCTGCAGGTATTTGATCCATGGCTTACGGTTTATATTCTGCAGGTATTACCAGCGTTTTCGGGACGCGTACCGGCAGGCGGCAATCGACCTGACGCTGGGGCAGCCCGTGTCGGAGGAGCTGTTGGCCAGGCCGGGCGAAACGACCGATGATGGCGCCGAGGACGCGGTAGACGGGGAGGAGCAGCTGGAAAGAGAGGAGAGCTTGCGACAGCTGATAGAGGACTGCAAGCGCATGCTCATTGTCGAGCCCGAGCAGTGCCTGGGCGGATGGGCCCTCATCAATGCCGACCCTGTGTGAGTCTCAAAACACACACACACACACCTCGCCACCTCATCTTCTCCCTTTTTTCTTCCTCCTGTCTGCACTGTTCGTTTCTCCTGGCGTTTGTTTAGCATTAGCCCCTATCTGTCCACTTTCTGACACCGAGTTCCCTCCCCTAGACACCTCGTGTGGTATCTTTTTTCCATCTTTCGGACTTTTCCCTTCGTTTGTTTTTATTATTGTCTGTGGAAGCTGGTAAACTGCTGATGTATATCGACATGGTGGTGACGTGGTATTCTGCATGTGTGCATGTTAAGTGATCTATAAATGTTTATTTTTTAAAAAATACCACCCCTATATATAAGGTACTCTTTTGATATGCACTCCCTGCTGGACGAAACATGCATGTGCAGTGGCCTCAGCATTAATTGCACGTGCTGATGTTGACAGATTTGAGAGCTTTGCCGGTCAGTGTTGACCCATATAGCCAACTATTAAAGCCAGTAAAGCTACTGAGTGAAGCGGGGACAACTCCGCTCAATAATGGTGATTGGCCGAACGGCTTGCAGACCTTGCCTTGACAGCCTGGTCACGTGTGATTCAACATTTAGAAGTCGGTGGTCATGTCTTTTAGTGTCGGTCATTGCCCGCGCTGAGCCACTCGACCGCCCCGTGCACTCAGCTTTCAGAACCAGACGCGGTGAATTACGGTAAGCAGGCGAGGTCTAGGGCCTAGGGCTGGGAAGATTTTTTATGATTTCATGGCCTTATGCTATCAGCTGTCTGTCTCTCAACACAAATCCTGCTGCCCTACATTGGCCGACACCAATCTCCTGCGACCTTCCGCGAAGATTACAGAGACAGTTCACGATGCTTGCCTTAATAAGAACTGCCCTGTCAGCCTCCCACCCCACCCCCCCCCCATATCACCCAGCAGCAAAATCAGTTGAGCTTGGGGGCAGAAGGGGGCGGGGTTTTTAATTTTGGTTGTGGGTGTTTTGTGTGTGTGTGTGTACTCTTGATTAAGGTTCTCTCTCCCAGTGCGAATTTTTGCTCTTGTGTGTGTCACCACTGTTGAAGAAGAAAATTGGCAGTAGATCTATGTCCCACTAACCCATCCCGCCACACACCCCGCAAACCTTAACTTACAGATCACAAATAGTCTTCTCTCTTCTCAGTACTTGGTCCTCCCTATTTCTTACAAAATTTTTCGCGTGTTGTTTACTGCGGGAAATGGAGATGCTAGGCGACGGCCGAGTTCTCTCAAATCGCAGTGCCGATCGGTTTTCGGTGCTCAAATGTATGATCAGAAGCTGGTGCTGTCAGGTACAATGGGAGGAATTAGCTGACGACTAAATCCTCGCAGTGAAAATAATTCCTGTCTTCGCCTTAGGCCCTGAATGGATTTAACAGTGTTCGGCTGGATAAGAATTTTATTTTTTTTGGAAGGAGTGGGCGAGTTAGGAACAGTGCCAGACAAAAGTGAATAATCTGCCCAAAATAGCTCTCTTTTGCTTACCAAGAAAGACAGGGACAGTTGTGCTTGCAGGCGAGAGGGTTCTTTAGTTCAACTATGCAAGTATTGTGTTGGTGCAATACCATATACATGTTCTGTCGATCGGTTCTGACGCTTAAAAGGAGTAATAGTGGTTTGAAAGATGCACCAGACAGCAAAATCTGCACCGTTGTGCTCAACATTCGAACGGTACCATTATCAGTGTGGCACCAGGGTCCTTCCTCTCTCTCGATATCTCTAACTTTGAGTGCGTGCGTTCCAATGTTATTTTATCGACGAGGCAGCAGATGGCTTTTTCCTCGTTCACAGAGCCAGGCTGATAGAAAATAAAGTGTTATCAAAGTATGGGATAGCTAAATACCGTAAATAGTGTAAGAGGTGAGGGATGGAGCGAGTGAGAGAAGTGAGGGAAGAGGGAGCTAGCGAAGTGAGAAAACATCGAGCCTATCTTGCAAAGCCATGTCGGGCGATGAATTCCTCGGCCAGTATGGCCTCGCGTGCAGAAAGAAAACCTGTATATGACTTTCAGAAAAATAATACGTTCAGAGTGGAGGATAATTGCGTCCATACGGAGGACTGCGTGAATTTCCTCACACAACCCTCTGTGGAACCGGTAAAGAAACGGAGCTGTGAGGAGACACAAGTTCGTGGTTGGCGACTGACCGCCTCGATCGGTGGTCTAGGGGCAAAGGCGTCCGCTTCCGAGGCGGGAGGTCTGTGGTTCGCAACACCGTCCTGATATGCACCTAGTTAATTTGCGGCAGGACGTTAAGCAACATGCAACCAACCAACCGTTTGGCGATGAGCCCTAGAAAAGGCTGATATGACATGTTCATAATGTGTACATGTCCTTTATGTCTTCTTCTCTATATTCTACCAGCACATCGGATCTGTTTTCTGTCGGTGAAGACTCCCGTTAATTTGATATAGAACTACATACTCCGCGCCCCAGCCCCATCCCTGTCTCCTTTCGGCACATAAAAATGCTCCCAAATTTCACAGATCGAACGCACCCTAAGAGCACTAGAGTACCAAATGTTGATGAAGTCGAATCCAAGTCTGGTAGTGATGAACGAGATGATGCGGCAGAGAGAACAGGACCTAACACGAGATGGTAAAACATGGTGATGCGTTTTGCTGGTAAAGAAACCAGAAAAAAAGAGTGCGGTGAGAACCAGATACAATCGGAGGCGGTCGGGAGAGTATCGAGAAACGAGGGTCAGCTGTATTATCAGGAAGTATTATCAGCTGTATTATCAGGAAGTATTATCAGCTGTATTATCAGGAAGATAAAGAGGTAAGATAAACGTACGTGTCATCATCAACACGCGTATCAAACGATTTTTTAAAAACCGAAAATGATTCGGGAAAAGCGGTTGAAACGGTTGCGGCTACAGTCATCCACAGGTAAGCCTCAGCAGTCGCGTCAAAAATTTCCACATAGGCCTTACTTCCGTCTGGCCGCTGAGAGAGAGAGAGAGAGCACTTTTTAAAAATTGCTGCTGTCAGGAAACGAGGTAAGGTGAATTACACCATTTCGTTTTCTGAGCTCACTGTCACGGAACGGCGGTGAAATGTATTGTCGGGCCTCAGTGATTTCCGGTTCCTGTCATGACATCTTGTGACGAGACCTGGCGCCGGCGGTGGCGCGTGGAGAACGGTATGGTATGATGGGATGAAATAAAACTTGAGGTGAAACAGAAAGGTCTGATGCCGCCACCACCACCAGGTGCATAGTATTTAAAAATAAACAACAAACAAAACAACGGCGTTTCGTACTGCTTTATGTATCGATATCTACCGCATCATTGTCCCATGTCTTTAGTCCGTACGTGTGTCGCACGGTGTGTAACTTCACGTAGGAAGTGATTAATTCAACCCGGAAGCCAGCGACAATCTTAAAGCCGGCATCAGCTCTCCCCACCCTCCCCTTCGCATCCCCTATCCGCTCCTGCCTTTTTGTTAAGATGAAACCTTTTCATCATGTGTTCAAGACCAATTACCAAAACAACAACAACAACGCAGTTTCAAAATGTGATCACACATTTTGGTGTCAGCAGGTTTTTCACAGACATCAATTTCTTTGTGGGTGGGGTGAGGGTCCAGTAGGGAAGTGGTTTTCGGGAAAGCTGGAATTGATTAATCTTCTCAAGAATGTCTGCCCAGTTTGGCATGTACTTGAACATATTCAACTTCCTACACAAGAGTTAGCGTTTTAACAAATTTTCTAAAAGTTATTCTTAACAGGGCAAATGTTCACGGAAACGTTCTTGACGCCGTCTGAAGCACCCGTTCATACTGCAGCTTTTGTATGATCCTCAATGAAAATTTTAATTTTGCCGGCGAAGAAGCGCTTTTAGTGTATTTTTATGATTATAATTATAGTCCAAATGGGAGAGTACCTGGAAAATCTCTCTCATGTTGGGGGTTATGGGGTGGGGGTGATGAGGCGGCGGGTTTTTCACGTCATGGAGACATAATTTTACTAGGGTTTCCCCCACTAAGAAAGCAGGGGGGGGGGAGTCTTACACTTTCTATTTACGTCCCATTAATACATTTAGGAAGGAAAGAGAACATTCCCTAGAGGCATGAATGTTTAGAGGTAGGAGGAGGAGACAGACGGTGTCTCTGCAAATCGTCTGCGCGATTAACACGGTGCTTAGAGGAAAGCGTCGACCCAGGCTGAAAGGTTACCCTAAAATGCATTACTTCCTGCTCACGTGATGCGGGGCCGCATGACAGATGGGACACCAGATCGCCCTTGACTCCAGACCTGTCACGATCTGGTGCGGCCCGGGACAACTTAGTGCCGGTCGGCAGTTTTTTACCTCGTGGGTCGGATTGCATGGACACTCGTATGATTGTCTTCTCCTTCCCACACCCCATCCACTTGAAAACCTCCCAAGGTTCAATCACCTCTAATAAAACACTTGGCCACTTTCAAGTTTCGTGACTATGCATACGCGCAACGAATGTTCGTGCAGCCCAGGGTTGGGTTTCATGAGAGTTCACGACAGCCTTTCCCGTCGACGTAAGGTCCTTTCGCCATCATTACCCCATGCAGCCCGTCCCAGATCAGAATCTGATACTGTCGGCTCCAGGACATTAGTTGTCCGCGTGTCTCCGACTGCAGCCACCGCTGTTGTCTGCTCTTTATAGCTGGTGAAGCTGGAAGATCGAGAATAGATTAGATCAGGTGAAATACATGACGTGCCTCTGATAACGGCTGGGACGTTGAATAGACCATTACATTTCGTAATCGTTTTTCTTTAGGATTTGTTATTCTGTCTTTCGCCCCCAGGGAGTATTCAGGAAAAAATCTGAACCTCGCTCCCTGAGGCTCTTACCTCCCCAGGGTATCTGAGAAATTTTAATCGAGTAACTCCCTTGGCATTGCTTAGCAACCGGGTCATTTGACTGTACAATAAATCGTGCGCAAGGTAAAGATTTATTTTTATGTGTAGCCGCCCAGTACTAAAAGAAACGAAAATTTATTTGAAACGAAATCATAGTATTCCTCCGATAAATAATACCTGCACTATAATGAAGGCTTTTTTTTTTTGCAAAATGTGCACATCCGTTATTTGCAACTGTACGTGTTATACAAATACTATATGAGTGATGTTCTTAATCATGATCATGAGCAATGCACTTTCGTGTTACTTTTTCATCGTGAAAGATGTGATTACAACAATTAGTCTTCTTCGAGGTATTGCTACACATGACATAGCTTGCTCCACATTCAACAAAATAACTTTCATGCTGAGTTTTATTTTCTACAGAAAGCATGTTTAGAAACAAACGTCGACAAAGTGAAGAGAAGTCATTGAGGTCCTTCATCGTTACTAAAGAAATATTGACAACGCGCTATATTTCGTGATATGACAGCAGTGCGTCATAATATGTTCTACTCTTTTAATGTGTCCCACGCCATTCCCCTGTTTGTTTGCGGGAAAGTGATGAAACGTTTCACCCATGGACTATATTTCCCCACCATATGTGCTGCTTACACAACAATAATGAACGCTTTAGGGCACGGATGGTTTTTGATCCGCCCTTGCAGTCATCGCTTCTTTGTTTAGGCCGAATATTGATCACAACAAAGCAACTACACGTGGGCCGAGTATTATAACCACGATGAAACCACAACAAAAACACGCGTTGTCAGCCATCGGCCAGTCCAACCGTGGCCTTCGAAAGTACTTTCGAAGGCCACGGTCCAATGCAAAATGAAAACGACGTATCTTTGCTGAGCAACCACCTTTTCTTGTTTCTCTCATGTCAGGAGAGTAGCAGCGGACAGCTTGGTACGCAGAGCTGCAGACTGTATAGTGTGTGCCAGGTGTTTCTAGTTCTAAGTTCTAGTTCTGTGCAAACTCGATCATGGCCATCCCTCGAACATCCTCTCGATCCGCACTGGCCATCTTACTGCAGTTATCGTTCTTTGCCCCCCCCCCTTTCCATATATAGTGAGAAATCGCCGCGAGGTGGAAGTACGTACGTACTGTCCCTCTAAACTTACGTACCTAAAAGACCAGCATTCACTTGTGCTAAAAGGATCTACTGGAGACGCTGTATACTTTCCGCCTTATACTTTTCACCGCCTGACCGTCGAGAACGATCCAGAAGTGCGCACGCGGTGTGCCGTACGCGTTGTTCGTGCAAACAGAACAGAAGCCATTTTTATCCTGCTAGTTGAAATGGGATCTAAAACATTGGACAGTTTTAGTTTACAGTAGCTATGTATAGGACCTAAATTGTTGTCTTAATAAAGACCAATTAAAGGCGGTTGGTATTTATAAAATTTCAGAATTTGTTGAATGTGTGTGTTAAGTAATCATGTTTGAAATATGATCGTTATTACTAAGATTATTTCCTCTCGCCCCCCCCCCTTTCTCCCAACCCCACTCCCTCTCGCTTTCTCGCTCGTTCGGTGTGAGGAGCTGATTGTCAAATGTCCTGTGCAGCACAGGGGACGCTGATCGACAGGAGATGGATATAATCCTCCTGCTGAGCCAGCGAGCAGTCTATGTGGCCTGGTGAGTACATCTGGAGCCGTAGTCATGGCTCTCGCCCAAACTGAGCACGAACACGTGACAAACCATCGTTCCCATTCGCTAACAAAGGTCCGCGCCTTTAATCAAAGCATTTTCTCGCGGCAATCCTTAAATAAGTACTTTGTTGACTAGGGCGGTTGTTAATTGAGGTGCAGCTGTATCATTGTTCTTTAATTGTACTTGTACAATGTTTTATTAATTTCATTTAGTAGACAATACTAACCCTGCAGTAATAGTCTAGGCATTTTTCTTTTTAAAGTTGAGTTGGTGAACAAAGAATTTATTTAAATAATTTAGATAATGTAACTTAATTAATTGCTTGATCTCATCATGCAACCTGACACACACACACACACATGCACGCAGACAAACTTGCTGCAGTTGTTTTAAAATCCTTGTTTGGAAACAAAAATGGCAAAATAATGTGTGGAGGTTTTGAGGGGAGATTGGGGGGGGGGGCTGTCTTTGTTGGTCAAAATGCTCACAGCATAAGATTCTGTACTTCATTAGTCTAAACCAACAAGTTTCACCCTTTTCTGCCAAAATTTTTTTCCCCTGCTTGCTGATGTAAAGAAACTGTCTTCTATCAATTATTTTTCTGCAAAATATAGAGCACACACAGCATTACTGAATGCCTTGATAAACGAGTCCAGCTCTGTCACTCTTGTTTGCCATCCTCTGTGTACTAGCTGGCAAACCTTTTCAGCTTTCCTTTTCTCCATGGCGCGAAAGAGTGGCAGGGGCATTCACTTTTACTGAGCCGCCATTCTGCAGTGGTTCATACATAATATATGCACACATGGGAGTCACCTAGTTGGATTCACTCAAGCTTGCAACCAGGCTATACAACTACGGGGGGGGGGGGGGGGAAGAGACAAGGGATGTACACTTACAAAGGACATACATTATGAGCATTTACAAGAAGTAATAATTTACTTATTTTATGAAGAAGGAAGATTCCCTAATAGCACACTCATATAGGGCCGACATCGGGCGGACGTGTCAGGCCACGTCGGGCGCATATAGGCGGCTCACATCAGTCCTACGTAGGCAATGAAAATGGGATTCGCGTCGGCCCTACGTGAGATCCTATATCGGCTCGACGTCGGGAGGATGTGGGGAGCGTGTAAGCCCCAGATAGGCGATGTATATCGGCCGGACATCGGCCCGATATTGGTATTCTATATAGGCTCTATATCGGGAGGATATGGGTGGCATGCAAGACCTACATAGGCTGGATATATTATATATAGGTTCAATATAGGCTTCCCACATGCATCCCACTTACCCCAGTGTGCACCCCACCCCTTTTATGCTTCCATATTTCTTAGCGTTCC
>SMGT01002945.1:191684-222234 GCA_004794575.1 Lanistes nyassanus
TTTTGTCTTGTGCAGGTATGATGATGAAGAGGAACAGATAGTACGCTATCAGAGTATCTTCTTGGAAGATCTGGAAAAGTTTGAAATAGGTAATACATGTATTTGATTAAGACGTTGCAGTAAATCTTCAGAAAGGGGGATATCCATCAAAACAAAATAAAAACCTTAGTCAAATAAGACGGGGGGAAATTAATAGAGAATGAATTGGGTGACTTTTAAAAAAATGCTATTAAAAGTTTATGCAGAAGTCAGATGGGTCTCAAATATTTATCAGAAACAGAAAACTTACTTTTCCACTCAAGTGTCTGTTTGAAAACTATAAAAATGGTTGTCAATGTTGCAGGATGATATGTGAGGAGAGACAAAGTGTTTATGTGTGCGCATGCATATATAATAAACATATATATAGTGCTGTTCCGAGGCCTCAGTCCTGTGTCATAGACCGATTAAAGGTGGGAATAACCTGTCAGTATCACCTGTGTCAGGACAAAGGACTGATTGACCTCACGCATTTGTGGTCCGGTGACCTATTGATTTTTGTTGCTTGTGGTCAGGCACAGCAAAGGTTTTATCGAATTCTAACATCTCACGACAGTAATGTTGATTAACATGATTTAGCGCCGAGCATATCTTTACTTTCCATGTAGTAAAGGGGGATTACTCTGTTGATTGGATGAAATAGATCACGGTGCAGCAATACAAAATTTGCGAGCTCATTCCAGCAAAACTTAACGAGTCGAGCAAAGACATCAAAGTCGTAATTCATGCCTCCAAAAAATAAAAAAGCTACAGCCAGATCAGTGCCAGACGACGCTAGGTAATTTTGTCCAAAGGCAAATCCACCACGCCACATCAGAATAAATTAACTGCCTGTCTTTTGGCAATGATAAGTCTCGGCCTGAGGTAAGCACAAGCACCGATACTGGTGGCAGTTTCAGTGAGACACCTGCGATCGCCAATACACCGAAATGGAAACTACGTCTCTGCAGGACAAGTGGCTCTTAAGCTACACCCATGGTTTTTTTTTTTTTTTTTTTTTTTTAAGGCAGTGCGATGTTTTGCAGCCATGTTTAGACAGTAAACAAATACAAAGGAATTTGTTCACCAAACGTTGTTCAAATCCAAGGAAAAGTGCCTGGTCTGGTCTCAGGAAGAAGGTAAATTAATTTTTTTCTAACACCAGATTTCACATGGACCAATTTGCAAAAAAGTGGTTTTTTAAGCTGGTTTTGGTGGACTTAAATAGGTCTAGTTTTCTAGTTACAGTTATTGTCAATCCAAGTCTCTGTGAGCAAATAATTGGAAGCAAAATATTTTACAAACATCTGGCTCATAATCATACAGAACAGCTACACAGTTACTGAAATGGTGAAACAAACTTTCTGCTTGATTTTGCAATCTTTAATTGTATCTAAATTAGCACTGCAGGCAAAAGCACTTTGAAGAAACCTAAAGACACTTTATCAAATAAAGACAGTGTTTTCTGGTCGTGTTTGTAACACAAGTGACAACTCTGAAAGTGCCAGTCTTTCTTCCAAACATATCTGTAGTATCTCACACACGTACTCTCTCTTATTCACCACAGAGGGTTTAGCTCATCTGACTTTGTTTCAGGTTGGCACAGAGAAATTTGTGTCATTAACTTATTTCATGATGGACATCATTCCCATCAATAATACACCGACTCTGTTTTTTCAAGTCAGAGAGATTGACCTCATACTAATCAAGGCAAGAACCTATTTATTAATACTAAAAGTTACATGATATTTACAATAATTTGTACTAGGTATGCCACGAACACGATCACTGCAATGTCTTCTCAGGATCTAATTGTGCTTGGATCAGAAGCTACAAATAGCCATGTCTGATTCACAAATATTTTTGACTCCAGACCAGGATTGATGAGAGCACTTCAGCATTAGAGATGATGAAACACAGAACTGGCACACTAAACTTGCTGAAAGAACATATAACTAGAACTGAAGCAGGAACACACTTTATGGGGCATCACATTACTGGCTGCAGCGAGACAGAGGTAGCATTTACTGAGAGGCAGTTCCTGGACAATCTGATCTTGAACATCGAAGAAAGGTGACCTTCCACTGAATGTGTGTGTGTGAGAGAGAGAGAGAGAGACCATCCATGCAAAAATCTGAGTTTTAATGTAACATTCTTTTTCAATAGCAAATACACTAATTAACAACAAACCTCAACAGACAACAAATCCTCTGTATGCACACGTTGTGTACCGAGGGTTAGCTGTGTGAAGACCAACGTCGTTTTAAAGAAAGGGATGGCAGATCTCTTTGAGGATCTGCATGATCCCTTTCTTTCGACCCTCTCTTTGCTACATGTTTGGGTATGGTAAGCTCCCTTGGTCGCATGTGTCTGCATACGGTCACTTTGAGTGTTTCAAGTACCTCTTGTATTGAGCAAATACACTGCTTTTCCAATGTGATTTTAGTGGTTCATCACTAGTATAATTTGATGCTTTATTTATATTCTAGGTTTCCTGAAAGAGATTGATTTCTACCTTTGGGGTTCTTGGATTGCGACCTATTTCCTTCTTAAATTTGAGGAATCTGGATAACTGGGGGAACGAGTAGATGGAAGAGTTTGTGAACCATTTTGGACAGCAGAAGAAAAACAGGTTGCAAGATGAAGATAAGAAATCATCAGGATGGCAGAGCCAGTGATCAACAGAGAAGCTGCCTTGGATGAATGGATTAACTTCAAAAAGACTGTGAAAGCTCAGCTTTATCCCCTCAATAACTTTTATATTCTGTGGGAACTCATTTCCCAATTTCATAAGAACAACTTTCCTAATCTGACAAAATTGGCACAGATCACTGCAGTTCTGCCTCTGCATGCTGCTGATGTTGAGAGAGGGTTCAGTGCCCAAAATCAAGTGTGCACTCCAAACCGTAGTAGCATTTCTGTAGACACTTTTAACATGATTTTGAAGCAAAAGCTTGAGAGACAGAAAGAGAGGTCTTTTGACTACATCATTGGCATTGTTAAATGGTGGAGACAAAAAGAACACAAGCTGTTCACAGTGAAGAGAGTGTCTGAGGAAACAATGAATGAACAGAACAGATTTATTGGAAGTAACAAAGTGCATCTACTGGAACACCCAAGGGAGGAATAAAACAAGCCAATAACAAAATGGCTGTTTTGTTAGCTCATAATGGAGAAAGGATGATTGTGTGTGTGAGAGAGAGAGAGAGAATTACTAGTTTGCTTAAGTTTAGAAAACCCAGTTACATATCATCAACTGAGTTTTTTTATATGCACACAAGCATACAATTGGACTGACTAAACTTTCAGACTTAGGTCACCCGGACCTATTCATTTTCTGACCTCTTGTTTTCCTGACCTAGGAACAGCACTATATATATATATACAAGCATGCTTACATCATCTTACATGAATTAAATGTGGGTAAATTGATGGGAGGATACATGCAGCTAGTTATTGGTTTTATCGTTGAGGTAGGTGGGTTTGGTTTTTGCTGCTAATGCCCTGTCACAAACGAGGTGCATATCAGGATGGGGGTGGGGCAGGGCAGGGAGAAACTGGGGGAGAGATGCAGGGTGGTAAGAAGGGAGGGAGGCCTGAATAGCTTGATCAGCTGATTGCTTCATCCATCCATCCATTCATTCATAGGTTATGAGCCTGCTGTATTCAAGTCACGGTTTGTATGTCTACGGATTCACTATCATCATATGGCAGAAGATGGGTTTTTCCACACCTTCCGTGTTCCCAGTGTTCGTCTATTCAACAATGTTCTTGTTGCTGTTCGAAATCAAGAGGAGGCCAAAGGTAATTTGGTTAACTTGGGATAGCTGTGAATCCTGAGGAGAAAAAGATACATTTGTACATAGAGATTGCTTAAGTAAGCATTTAAAAATGGAAAATGGTTGTGTGTGTGCATGTGCGTGCCAAATCCTGTTACAGAACTTTTGACTGCTTATTCTTCAGAAGATTAATGCTTTTGTGTGAGGCTTTCTTAGACTGTTGTGTTTAGAATAGAGTTATAAATCTGTTTTAACAAATCTGTGTGCATAGACAGTTCAAATATATCTTTGACAGAGGCGCTAAAAGCTCTTGCACAGACCTTTGTTGCTGCTCAGAGAATTCTTTCCATTGACCTGCCAGTGTTGGAGAGACAGAAAGTGGACAGGTGAGAGCACGAGTCCATCAGAATAGCTTAGTTAAAGAACAAATAAGGACAGAGCGCTATAAATCATCAAACGATAATCCCAACAAGGTACTGGCAGTGCTAGACACACCCGTATGCTGGCGTATGCAACCAAGGGAGCCTACCGTACCCAAACACGTTGCAAAGAGAGAGTCGAAAGTAAGGAACATGGCAGATCTACTTTTGACTCTCTCTTTGCTATGTGTTTGGGTACGGTAGGCTCCCTTGGTTGCATACGCCAGCATACGGGTGTGTCTAACGCTGCCAGTACCTTGCTGGGATTATAGCTTAGTTAAACATGGCCACAAGCTTTATTGCACTTTTAAGTTCCATCTTTGTGCAGGTTTTTTTTTTTTTTTTGCCAGTGAGACTAAGTCTGATAAAAGAAATTAAAGGTAGTGGACAGTTCCTGAGGATGTTATTTTCTTTCAATTGTACTTGTGTACAGCTTTCAAGGGAATTTTGAATTTCCGTATTTGAAAGATTGCAGGTACAATCTAACAAGCCTTCCACCAATAAATAATTTTAAAAATTGGTGTGTGATTTCAAAATCAGTTTACAGTTTCATCTCCGTCCAAGTTGTGCATCAATCTTTAGTGCTGGAGATACGAATGGTCACTGCTTTCTTCATGTTTGAAACCAAAAGCTTTGTGATGCCATTTTGTTTTAATGCCATAAGTTATAATTCAAGATAGATTTGGACATTAATGTAAGTGCATCATCATGTAACCATTTAAGCAGTTCACAAAATTTGGTTTCTGTAAAGAAGTGATGAGTCGCATTAGAAGTCTGATGGCTGCAGCTATATGGATTTTTTTTTTTAAGTGTATGGGTGGGGAAGAATTTCAGTTGCTTAGTTGATAGCACATCCTTGTTTTGTTTTGGTTTTTTTTTTTGGGAGGGTAGGATGGGGGTTAAGCACTCCACATGGATTTTTTTTTCATGACTGACATACGTGGCTTGCAGCCATTTTCCAGTTTTTAAGAAAACATTCTTGAGTTGCACACTTGGTCACATAATATAGCAAAACTTATTTCACATTATAATTGCATTTGGGTGATTGTACTTTGGACAAGTTCAGATTTTTAAAAATGCATGTATACAGTGTCTTCAAAGAGCAGTATAAGCAGGCTTTTGTGAAGAAATCTTGATAGAGACTGATAATTCAGCCTACACTGTTCTCTTTTTTAAAAAATAATCTGGATGATGCTGGTAGTATTTGCAGACTGTTAATGAGAAGATTCTAGTAAGAACAATATCATATTTGGCATTAAATGATAATGATATCTTTTATTGTCAGTGGAGAAGATTCGTGCATTCAAGAACATTTAAGCTTAATTAAACTAACAACACAAAGTGCTTGAGAGGATGAGGTTTGATTCTGAAATTTTCAAAATGCACAAAGAGAAATTACCGTTAAAGTTGTTGGTGGACATTTCACTGTAGTACTGTCGCTAACAGCTCCTGTATTCAGCCATTTTCTGACTGAGGTCTTCTTTCTTTCTTTGTCTTTCAGGAAGAAGAGCAAGCCACACCCAGAGGTAGTGGACGTTCATCAGCAGCAGCAGGAAAACTCTCTGGCTAGCATCCACCTGCCCAGGGACATTTCCACAGAAGTCGGATGTGATCATTTGGCCAGCGAGAATCAAGACCTGCAGAATGCAGTACAACAACCCACCAGATCTTCACTTCAAGTTACCCCAAAGTCAGTGGCTTCGTATAAATCTCATCAGACCGTGCCCAGTTTGTCTCTGATGTCTCCTCAGAAAGTTGCTGCAAGTGCTTTAGGAGTTCTGTCACAGCTGTCGGCACGTACCTCTGCCAAAACCCTCAAGCTGCTCAAACCAAACATACGAGTCACTTTGCCCAGTTTCATTCCTAGCAAGCAACCTAGACAGCAAGAGCTTGGGGACACAAGTGCCGAAAGAGTAGTTTTTGCTGACTGCAATAGTCATGCTGTGTCAGATCCAGCCATGAGTGATGCAGAGCAGAGTAATAAACCAGAGGAAGATAATCAGAAGTCTGAAAACCCTGCGAGGCTGATACACCATGGAAATGATGACCCAAAGACGAGGAGGATGGTGAAGGTCAGACTGTGGAGTCTTGATGAAAGGGTGGAGAACAGCTTGACCGACGGCCACCAAGTCAAGCAGACGGATGGAATAGAGAGGGAGGTTCTATTGGAGTTCAAGAAAAACTGGCAGGAAGTGAACCTTGAAAGTTGTGGTATCCTAGCAACAAGCCCCACCCAGCTGTTGTTCTCATCAGTTAAATGGGGGGCTCCTGAAATCATTTTAGAAGAATCACCAGATGTAAATGTCTTTTCTACAGAAAAGGCAGCCAACAAGTATTTTTCTGAAAGCCTGCCACTTTCAGCTTCTGAAGCTCAGCTAACTATGCTGGGCCCAGGCCCAGGTGTTTGTTCTAGCGCAAGTGAACCACTTGATTCCGCAGGAAGCCCAGTGAGATCTGAAGGAACAAACCAGGTAAGGTTAACAGAAGAAGGGTCAAGAGAACAGCTTTGCATCGACTGGACGATGACTAGAAGCCCTGAGAGCAAAGGACGAGCCATTGGTCCAAAACAAAAGTCCAGCAGTGCTGAAGACATCCCACACATAACTGCCGCTGAGCGCATCTGTGATATGGAGGATGAAGCCTATTGTGTGCTTGACGAAGAGGATGTCAAGGCACTTTTGAACAAAGCAGATTCACGCTTGAAAACGTCTCTTAGTGATAACGCCTTACAGGAAGAAGTCAGCTCTGTAACAGCCACCCAAGGCGAGATCAGTACATTCACCCGTCTCCGCCTTAAGATGTCGTCCTTAACCATTCCACGTCCAGCATCAAACAAACCCACCTTTACAGTGAGTAAAAGCCACATCAGGAAATCACAGCGAGCGATGGAAGTATTTGAACGACTCGTGCGGGAAAAGTTACAAGGTAGTGAATGTCAGTCACGCATCATTTTTATATGATTATCCCATCTTGAAAGTAGATGTGATTTGTAAAACTGCTGTAGCTTCCAAACAATGTTAAATGCCAGGTGAACAGAATGAAGAGTTTTTTGGTAGACAAATCACAAAAGTAGCTTGTCTTTAAGTCATGCTATTGTTAAAAAAAATCAGAATAGACACATAATTTATCCCAAAGTACAGAACTTGTGCATAGGATTCAAACAGTACTTGAGATTTATTTGTTGTGAAACAGGAGTGAGATCTGCGTTGATAGAGCCATCAGCGTGCACAGTGTAGAACAGCCTTGTTTACCAGAACTTTTCCTTGTTTAACATTGTGTTTCCAACATGAACAAGCACTCCTGGTTGACAGTCTGTACCCAGGCTAAAAAATCATGACATAATATTATTAAGAAGGAGGCCGAATTTCACTTAATCTTGTACTTGAAAAGGTTTATGCGTTGTTAATGTGCGGATAAATAATAGCCATTGTAGAGATATTGGTACATGATGCCATATTCCCTTGGGAGCCTTCTTTAATTTCTGTCTTCCTTCCTTTATTCTCTCTCTCCTGCATGCATTACACGTTTGTCTGTCGTGATCATTTTACCGCCCCGAGAATATGTCAACATTGATGAGTGGTTTCAAAACAAATGACAATGAACAAAGTAAACTGTTGTGTTTTGGCCTTTGATTGTTTTAGTGCAATTTGACTACCATCATTAGATGTTTTTATCATTTACAAGGTTCCCTAACTTGGGATCATTTATGATAGCAGCACTTGTTGCCAAAATGTATCCTTGAACTTTTGGCAAGGTTCCATTTGAACAACTCGCAGTCAGTGTTGGGCTTTACTGTTCCTTGTTAAAGACTTGAACATGTGCATTATGAATATATGCTGGAAATTATGAATAAATCTTGTTTTCTGTTACAGCTGTCTGTTTGAATGTTATCTTCTTAGCATCATATCTTCTGGGATACATTTTGAATTGTTAGTTGTCAGAAATATTTATTTTAATCATGAATATTAAAAGATGCCACTTAATGGTGGATGTATATTTGACAAGATGTTGGCTGTAAATTATGAAACTGTATAAAAAAAACAGCATGCAATCTCTGTTAAAGCAGGTTACGTTTTTAACCTGTTTCCCAAAAATCTCTCATTACATGTGCTACTGTCATGTACGTCAGTGCAAGAGATTAGTTGATAATTTTTTGATGAAAAATATTTGTGATACATAGCATTTTTGCACATACCATGTATTACTCATCCATTTGTTACAAAGAAGACTGGTGTAACGTTGGAGAGATAAAGATTTTAGCACTTGCTAAGTGCTTTTTGGGGATGCAGATGGTATATTTTCAGCATAGCAGGTCTCTTTGTGCAGACTTGTGAATGTTACTCTCTACATCACTGAGGTCAGCAAACTAAACCATACATAAACAGAGGTACTCAGTGGCACTCAGTTAAATATTAAGAGAGAAGAAACAGGTGACTTCGGCTTGGGGCAATAAAGGTACAACAAAAGGAACTTAGCCAAGCGAGAGTTAGACAACATATAAATAAAAATCACTTAGCTGATTTTTATTTGTTATTTGTTGTCTGTTTGTGGCATCCTGAAGAAGGGGCCATGCCCTGAAACATCGACTTGTCAAATTCTTGCTTGGCTAAGTTCTTTATTGTTGTAAACAAACATACCTCAACATAGGCACTCAGTAGAGCTGAACCACAGACAACTGCTATCATACCAGAAGAATTTGCACTTCATGAGTGCATATGACCTTTGCAGACCTGTATCCTTCTACATACTTGCTCTTAGTGCCACAGAACTTCATTAAGGAAAACATTAAAAAATTGGAAAGTTAGAATTATTTTACGGCATGGGTGACGTATATCACTTATTTAAGGTCACACAGTTTTTATTTGCTATATTTTGTGGTTGGTTCATTCTTTTGCTTCACAATGTGCTCAGTGTTGGTCTATTTTGTTTTGCTTGTCATTTTTGTTAAAGCAGGAGGAGTTTTGAGGGAGGGACTTTAGGAAAATTATTGTGCATTACATCAAATTTGCATTCCATTTAATGAACTACTGTTTACGGCATTGATATACAAGAGATGAGATGACTTATTTTGGCATCCAATTGTGAATTTGTTTACCATAGACGTTTGCATTTTCCATTTGCCTACGTCTTGTGTGTCACAAATCCTATAGCCTTTACTTTAACTAGCGTCCACTTACTGCAGAGTTTATATTAGCAGCTAAGTACCGCCAACAAAGGCAGGTGTTTCCAAACAAACACAAAGATGTAATGCATGAAGTAACCTTTAGAAGTAATGTAGGTAAATGGTTTAATTTATTGAAATCGCATGAATTATGAATGAGTCTTGACTCTTGACTTAGACAAGCAGAATAGATATATAGGTATATATATATACATATTTGTACACACATGCACTGTGTACAGACATGCAGACCTCACAACATAACTTGTCTACAATCTGCTTCTTTCAAAAGGTGACCTACTTTTTTTAAGGTAAAAAGAAAAAAGTGTGTCAGGCGAACTTGCTCTGTTGTACACATATACAAAATGCACATCCTGTTAGAACATTGACTACTTGTAATACATAGCAATGTGTGATAAATGAAATTTTGCTACAAGATAAGTCATAGAAACAGATTAATATTATTTAGAAGATATGATTATTTCCATGATGTGGCCATAATCTCTTTACCATAGGCCTGTTTGCATATGTGTACATGTGTTAGAATTAATATATGTTATGAGACTAGCATGCTTGTCACAGCATGAGATTTGTGTCTATATTCTGCTTGCTACTTCTACCGTAGATTCATATTATTTTATTTTTTTTTTACCATAGCACTGACCCTTTGAATTGTGTATTAAAAATGGAAGGACAAGGGTCTGATGCTGCAAGAAAATGCAGACGTGATTATTGAAATTGGGAAGCATTTTTAGCTCCAGTGAGTTAAATGATTGTATAGAGTATAAGGTGTTAAGAAGAAACATTATATTGACAATATTCGTCCAAATCAGACTGAAACAGGCACACATGTGTGTGTATCTATGAGCATCTTTGCATGCTGTCTTGTGCAAACGTGATATGAGTGTATAAATCTATTAGTTGACGTCCAGATTCGGGGTGACGGCTCACACATTTACAGGCTTGGTCAAGACGGAACAGGCTGCTGTGTCTGTTGCACTTGCCTCCATGCATGGAATGACTTATCTCCTCCTAAATGCCCATCAAGTCTCTTTTGACTGCAGAAGAAACACTTTTAAGGGAAGATATGCCTGTCAGACCATTCATGGGATTTTGTTTTAAAGAAAAGTGATCTTTGCTAGTTTGAAACTGAGTTTTCAAAACCACAAAACTTCAGATACCAATTAATGCCTCTGTATTTTGCAGGATTCAGAATCAATTGTCTTCAACAACATCAATAGCTATCCACAAGTGGCCAAAGTTATTACATGTTCCTGGTTTTCTGGCTGATGTTGTTTGGGTGGTACATGTATTAAACTGGCCTTTGACCTTTGAGAAAGCTGTATGTATGCCTGCAAAATCAGTTTCTTTCATTCTAATTTTCCTACAGTTAACAAACATGTTTCAAGGTCTCACTCAGTGTCCCTATCATTCCTTTCATTGTTACACAGAAAGGTTTATTGCTTCGGTAACATCCATGCTTGCTTCCTGTTGTGGATGTCCCAAGCAGCTTGTGCGGTCCTCATTTCTAACGCCATCATATCTTTCAATGGCTATAATCTTGCAAGGGCATTCGTTCAGACAAATGGGGGCTGTTTTGATTGCTTACTTTTTCTGAGCCACAGAAAAATATTAAAACAACATTTTGCAGATTTTCTTTGATACTTCATTTGTATGGTATTGGTTCTCATGTGTTTCTTTGATCCAGAGATGCCATTGCATCTTTTTCTTATCTTTTAAAGGCATGTGTGTGTGTGTGTGTGTGTGCTCCCATACACGTGGACATGCATGCATGTGTGTGAGTGCATGCATGTGCATGTTTCATATGTAGGTAGCTCAGAGGCTGTTGAGTTTTGTTTTGCTTTTTACTTGTATAAGGAGGCTTTAATGGGTTGTTTGGTGGGGAAGGGGCTCCTATTTTTCAACTGATGAATAAAGATTGATAAATCCGTGACATGCAAAGATTCGTCACCTACAGTGATGCTTTGCGTAACCTCACAGGTCCAGTTAGTGTGATCATGGAAGAGGACACTTTTCTTGCCCTGATCTCCACACTGGCCTTGTCTTCATCTTTACAGAGAGGTACTTGTGGTAGATGTATCCTCCAGTTAGTACAGATATAAACAATCTTGCCTACCCTTCCAGAACAATTTTAACAGTATTTTTTCATGTGTTCTTGAGTTATGTAATGAATATGTATATCCAGAAAAAGAAGTTGTCGCCATGATGTCAGCAGTCTATGTAGCATTAGCAGCATTAGTAATGTTACTGCGAGTACCAGAAATAGCACTATCCAGGGATGTGTGGTTACAGTTAAAATCCATGTGGCTGGTGTAAATGATTTGTGCATCTTACATAAAATGTATTTTAAACTGACCTACTTATATTAACATAAAGGACTATCCCATCTATTCAGAAGAGCATCCATTGACATTGTTAAAAAAAAACAGGAAAGATTCCAACCGAGTTAATACTATGGTCAGTTACCATATTAATCATATATCATAAATCGTAACACTTCTGACTGAAAAATATAAATTTTTTTAAATCCAGAAAAGTGGATGCTCTGATTCAGTTAAAGCTGCAGTAGAGGAGTCTAGATGATTTAAAATCTTTTCTCGTCATATATCCATGTGCTAGTGAAGTGTCAGCTATGATAGGCCCTGCTTTGTGTTAGGGTCTGGTGACTATACACTGTGCACTGTCTTAAGTTCAGTAATTCCATTGTGCTGGAACTTCCACTGACATGAGGCACAAAAGATGCCAGTTTTCACATCTTCATGCATATCTCCCAAGACAACACTCCAACTCGAGTGCATGTAACTCCATGGCGTCTGTAGTCTCCTGGGTCAAAATATGCACTTCACAAAACTGACACTAGTGACATGAAAGGTTATAAGCATAAAAAAAGAGGTGGTTCAACGGAGCATTTATGGGAAAAGACTACTGTCAGTGGAACACCATGTGCTACACTGGGAATGGTCAGTCGGCTTATTGAATGTAATCACCTATTTTTTATTTTCATCTAGTCATGCAGTTACAGGGAGGCAGAATGGAGAGAGGTTCATCATAATATGTCGTCCCCAGGTTTGCCATATCAAAAATCTTGCAAGGTGCTGATTTTTTTCTTTTAAAAATCTGCTTGCAACATTTTATTGGAATTTCTGTGCATTCAGGTTACTTGTGTGTAACAGCTAATTTTTTTTAATAAAGATTTTATGTAATTTACTTAGCTTTTTGAAAAAATTAAGAGTAGACTAAAGGTTTATTTTGAGACACGCTGCAATATTTTTTCTGTCAGCTGTTTCACAGACCTCATGAGCTTGTTGAGATCTGCACCCTGTTCCTAAATGCCCTGCCTTATTAACAGTTCTGTTTTCTTAAAACTCCTGTTTTACACGTGTATATGGCAGCAGTGTTGCAATACACCCATTGATGCCAACAATTACAGTGTCTTCAGCAAATCCCATTTTCTGTGCTCTATTTTCTCTTGTATTAAATGGAAAATACATTTAACAGGACGAAACATGAGGTTCAGGGTCTTCAAGGTTGAAAGAACACCAGACTTGGTTCGGTACATAACCTCATATGATGAACATTCTGATCTTGCCATGCTGGGCAGCATCTGTTGTGGGTGTCACCTGTTTAAGGTGTAGCTGGATGAGCATGAGTGCCTTGGTCAGGCATGTGGGTGTTGTTTTTATTTACCTGCCTTGTTGGAACAGCTGCAGTCTGTGGTAGAGGAGCCTGAAAATCACGTTGCATTTGAAATGACATTCAGTATGTTTGCATTTTACAGTTACACATTTATATGTGTTAAAAAACTGAACTGTGTCCTTATTATCCATTAGAGATTGCAAGTTGTTAATAGAGACTTCAAGATGCTGCACTAGCCCAGTGCATATGCATGCCATTGTGGATGATGGCACAACTTTATGCATGCCTTTTGCAACAGATAGTGGAATAATCACCCATGGAAACGGGTAGGATGGCTTCTATTCTGAACGGGTCATTTTTTAGTCCTTTTTGACAGCATTATTATGTGGGTGTGCTCTGAAGGAAGTTACTTGGATTTTTTTTTTGGGGTAAACATTCTGAGTAATCTAATTTAAGTTACAATACATATTATTAAAGTTACAGACAGTAAGACAAGGACACTGGTACCATATGTCTAGCCATGCTTTTCTATGCATGATGAATTCTTGATGCTTGAATACTTCAATCTCACCTTTTTTGTTTTCGACACTATTTTAGGCTAATAATTTTAAAATATATTTTTCTCCCATATCTCTATAAAGAAAAAAAGAGTTGTTGATGGCGCTTTTCTTCAGCATGAAACCAGGTGTTCATAGTTTTTACAAAAATGTACCATCACATACACCTGGCACGATCTTTATCACTGGCTCCCAGCACATACAGTTCATGGAATAATGTCACCCACATGCAGAGGTGTTTGGCCTACCTATGGTGCATCAACTCTGTACCTGTTCAGAATGCATGAAACCATATCAAAAAACCTTACTGGGTTCCACACAAATAGTCACCACATAAAGCACTTGAAAATTATTACGATAATACTACAATAAGAAAATAGAAATAACAGACTTGGAAATGTTGCAACCCTCTGAATTTAAAAGAAAAATGTAAACACAGGTATGATTACATTAAGACCATTTGTTGCTACTGTGTTTTCAGGAATAATTTAACACAGAGTGCCAATGCTTCTGTAGTTCACTTGTGGTATGAAGAGTCGAACCTTTCATGTTACATGTAATACTGTTTTGTGTCAACTGACCAGGCGATATATGTATGTCTCTCTGTAGTAAAGACGAGAACAATAATGAACTTGTTGTGTGTTCACTCATTGTGTCACAAGCTGACTTGCAAGTAAATGTTATCTGGTATCATTCTTTCTGTGAAAACTGGTAACAAGAAAAAAACCTGTTTTGCCCCTTTGTAAGCTTGCGCTTGTGGTGCATGTGCAGTTTACTAAGAGGCTGTGTTATCCAGTCTCTATTGTAGTTCTGGTTCCCAAAGATGGTGTACTTAGTATGACTGAGATTTCTTGGGAAGCTTTGCCCAGGTGTTGTCCAGACAGATGCCTTCAGAAAGGTAATTACCCTCAAAAAGTTTGAAGCTCTGGAGCAAAATAAAATACATATTATGTGTGGTGGCTGGGTTTCAAATGATGGACTAAACTCTGGGTGAGATATTTTTTACAAAGCCGTAATAGGCTAGACCAGAGGAGACCAGCAACAGTTGAATCTGCCCTAAACACTGGCACGCCTACGAAAGTGTCAGAATTTCTTTGCAAATGGTTGTGAGCATTTACTTCTGCACCAGCATGAATGTTGAGAATTTAGTAATGGAAAGGTATTGGTAATTGTTATCTCTTCTTCAGATGGTATCCATCTCAGAAATTCATAAACTGCATGAAAATTCATGCATCTTTCTCTCTCTCCCCACAAAGTCCTGGAAAATGGTTACATCCAGCCTGCCACACTGCTCACCCTTTAGACCAACCATTTCAAACAAGGATTGAATCGATTAAACCACCCACCTGTTTCGACCACTGATCGCAAAAGTCGACAGTAAAGTCAGCTGTCAGACCAATAATAATCATCGAAGCTAGGGCAAATGCAAGTCGGATTAGCTTTCCAATTTCTCATTTTAACTAGTTAAACCAAATAAAAGGTTGTCCTACATGCTTTTAGGTCATTGGACAGTGTTGGTGTATAATATCCCCATGTTTGTGTGGGCCAGCATCGTGAGGGTGGGCCCATCTCGCCTCCCTTGCTGCCCTACCTTCCCTGAACCATGGGTCTGGTACCCATTCCCAGCTGGGGGAAGTGTGCTGTGGTGTATGGGTATCAGGTTCATAGGCCAGCACTGACCGCTTGGCCATCTGCTTTCCCATAAAGAACTTGGACCCAGTAATGAAAGAAAAGGCAATGTGCCTGTCTTACCATGTCCCTCTTTTGACTTTCTAACATTTGACCACGTAAATTGTCAAAATTTTAATTCATTAAATTTTAAAAGGAGCAGTCGGTGCCACAGTTGGTACTGCTGTAGGCATGCCATTTATCCCTTTAGTACCTCTTACCTTGATAGCGTAAAATCACCCCCTAGATTGAACCACTACAAGCTACAGTTAAAGCAGCCATTCCACTGCATGTACCCCGAGTTTGAAACTCAGTGCATTGGTTTATTAGAAGTAACTACATGATGCATTCTCATCCTGTTTTATCATCTGTGTTCTGGAACAAATTTCCTGCTCAGTCTTTCAGCTATGCTGTATTCATGCTATGTGTGTGCATTTGACTGGGTGCCAGAACACCCCTGCACTGTGTGCAAGGGCTATAGAGGGGCATTCTGCAGCCCCTCATACTGCCAGTGCTGCAAGGAATAAGGCAACATTTTTCAGGGTGACAATGCCAGATCACACGAGAGCTGGGTCATTACCACCTTCCTACGGCAGCACGAAGTGACTGGCATGGACTGACCAGCAAATTCACTATTTCGCACAGGGGGGAGGGGGCCTAAAGTTATGCACCGAAAGAACCATCAGACTGATAGCTGCAGTAAGATGGCCAGTGCGGACAGGCAATGTGCGGGAAGATGGTCGAATTGAGTATGTACAATGCTTAACTCTAAAAATAATCCTTGGCCACAGGTGGATTTGAACCAACAATATTCCACCTGCTACTCTGCAGCTCTACCAACTGAGCTATCCAGCCCCCCTCCCCCCAGTCGCTGGTCGAATTGTTTCAGCTAACAAGAGGTCGAACTGACTGTTTACCATGGAAAACAGAATAATTCACACTACCATGAGCCTTGGGCAAAATTCAAAGTTACTTATAACTGCTTCGAACAGAGAAAGTTCGAGCGCACACATACACAAGTTCGCTCACTCTAGCATCGAATAACACAAACTTCATCATTAGAGTTGCCCCTCCTGTCAGAATATTCCGGATATCTGACGCAAGCGCTTTACAGTCACGCGAAAAGAACCCAGCTGTAGCGCCATTGGGGTCGAGTACGCACGCGCGAAACTTTTGCTTCCGGGTCGTTTCTGGTGTGCATCACGTAAAGTTACAATTTGATTGGTTCTGTCAGAGTGTTGGAGCGAAGAAGAGGTGACACGGAAGCGAAATAATGACACATGCGCAGTGGACTTCCAGTTGAGCTACAGCTAGTGGTAATCGCCGCACGTGCGTAGGGGGCACCTTAGCGTCGGAAAAACTGAACGTGATCGGCAAATACTTTCCCGATTCGATAATATTAGTGCTCAGTCTTATTCCAAAATGCCAACGATACAAAGGAATGTAAGTAACTTCTGTTTAATTTTGTTTATAGCACTCAAATGCAAAATAAATTTGACACGACTTTTCAGTGACACCGACAGTTAACTGACGAAAGAGTAGGTCTAATACAGTAATAGTATGTTATGTAATGGTGTTACATATCGCCCTTATGTAAAGCTGATACCTAATTGTAATTTTAAAGTCTTAATTATGCATCAGAACACATCTCCTGTTTTGATTTGGCAATTTATGGTGTGGTTTACATGGAAGTAATGTAATAGACTTTAAGAGAGCATCGATGGGACGATGAGCTGACGACATTTTCTAAAGCTATTGCACGAGTAGACTCAAATGGCTATTACGTCTTCCCAGTGAGTGGTTTCTCGTCCCAAAAAAGATGTGTATGTTAAATTATACGAACTTGAGACAATAAAAGTTAACTTTTTCGCCTAGAACCCACTAGAGGTCAACATAGCGAGCCTACTACTTTTACTAGGGACCTCAAACACGTTACATTAGGAGCAACTTTTGACGAAAGCTGCATGGAACTTTCTAGATATTTTAGATATAGTTACTCAAAATACGATAAGTTACAGTATTTGCCACCTGTTGAGAAATGATTTGTGCTAATTGTAGCAAAACAAAAAATCATTCACCCTACCAAGGCTGAAGTTATTAGCTCGTCTGTATAATTGCAGGTGTCGCTGGTCGGGCTCATTCTGAGGAGAAGCTGGGTCCAGAAAAGATTTCGGTGAGCTTAATTTAGTGGCGTGAGGTTTCTAATGGTGTATATGGTTAAAACATAATAATTTAGTATTAATGTTTGCGCCCCTTCCACCACCCCAAACTTCAAAACAGAATGGTGACTGGCGTCTTTCAATTCAAAAGGTGAGGGTACAGATATTGGAAATTTAGTTTACTATATTTGTAAAAGCAAGACTGGTATTTTGCAGATCTGACAAAGTGAAGGGCCATGTCATAGGCATTGACCTTGGCACAACCAACTCTTGTGTAGCCGTCATGGAGGGAAAACAGCCAAAAGTCCTGGAGAATTCAGAAGGGTCTCGTACAACACCATCAGTCGTGGCCTTCACAAAAGATGGGGAGCGCTTGGTTGGCATGCCAGCTAAACGACAGGCTGTCACGAATGCCCAGAACACACTTTCCGCTACAAAAAGATTGATTGGACGGAAGTTTGATGATCCTGAGGTGCAGAAAGACATGTGAGTCCTGAAACAAATAGATCAGCAGCGTAGCTGTTGTGGGTATCTTGCATAAAATCATTGTTGAATTTTCATTGCCTGTATTGTCTTGTTAGTGTTAACAACTTTGATTAGAGCAGGGCTTGAGTTTTGATATGTGAATGTGTATGTGGTGGCAGGAAAACAGTATCCTACAAGATTGTGCGAGCGTCAAATGGAGATGCTTGGGTGGAAGCACAGGGTAAAGTGTACTCTCCAAGTCAAGTGGGAGCTTTTGTCCTGATGAAGATGAAAGAAACTGCAGGTAACTATGGGGCAGTTTTGAAGTTGCTTTTGGTTACACTTGGTGTAAACCCGTTTCCCATTCGGGTTTTGCATGGGCGGTTCTTGAGTTATCAGTCGTTCTTTGAAACATTTTTGCATGGTCATCATTCTTTCTGATGTTTAGACTTCTGGTACTTTAGTCTCTATGCTGTATGGCTTAGTTTTGTAATATTTTGTTGTTTATCTTGTTTCAGAGAATTATTTGGGCACCAAAGTAAAGAATGCTGTGATCACAGTGCCGGCCTACTTCAACGACTCGCAGAGACAGGTTTGTGCATAAAAGCTTAAATTCTGTGCTTTTGAAAGATTGAAACGGTACTCTTACAGCTCTTGGGAAACATTTTGTAGCGCCAAAATAGTCGTTGGTAAAACTTTCAACAAAAGATCTACAATTTGAAAGCTTAAGTGAAACCTTTTGAATGTGTAAAGGTTCCTGCTGTGTAATAGTATGAAATCAGTGTACTGCAGAGATGTTTAGAGAATGACTGTGTGTTATTGCAGGCTACAAAGGATGCTGGTCAGATAGCTGGCTTGAACGTGCTGCGTGTTATTAACGAACCAACTGCTGCAGCCCTTGCATATGGCATGGATAAGTCTGACGATCGAGTGTGAGTTTTTCTGTGCTTTTCTCCAGGAGCTGTATTCACGGCTGTTAAACATACACTGATAGTGATCACATTATAACAACCATCGTTCCCATTGGCCAACAAAGGTCGCAAACCGATTGTTTGCGATCAGCTTAGGTTCAACCAACAGCCATCAGTAAGACTCTAGGACTACTCCTTGGGTAATTTGGACCTTGTGAATGCAAGACTGAAGTACTATATTGAGGTTGGGGGGTGGGGGACATTTTTCTTTTCGTAGGAATCATATTAGCTACGCTGTTCTGCTATAAGAGGTTTTAGTCGTAAGGCAAGCTCATCCTGTAGATGTTACTTGGGTCAAGGAAAGATGGGATTTTTAAAAATTGATTTTTTTTCCCCTTGCAGTATTGCAGTATTTGACCTTGGAGGTGGAACATTTGATATTTCCATTCTGGAAATTCAGAAAGGCGTTTTTGAAGTTAAGTCAACAAATGGAGACACATTCCTTGGAGGAGAGGACTTCGATAATTCTCTTGTCAATTTCCTTGCAGGAGAGTTTAAAAAAGAGGTAAGGAAACAAAGCACAGTGTCTGTAAGCAGCATGTAGCCAGAGTACAGATGGCTCAAAATATGCACAAATTCCACTCAGGGGGGTGCATCACGATGCCGAGGCTTATAGGTTTTGCTCCCTGAAAAGCCCAAAACATCATTCTGAATGTTCACATATGATTTTGGTCTTATAAAGTCATCATCGAGAATATTTTTAAAAAAATTCCCGAAGGAAAAGTACACCTCAAGAAATCTAAGGGTAACAGTTTGTATTTGTTTTTAATTTGCATGAGATCTTTCATCTCATGGATAGGGTTGGTCCAGTTCAGTATGGGAGTGTATATTTCATCGCTTAAGTTTTGTTTGCTGGTTAATCAGTTATACTATAAAACTCCTATGAAGCTGATTAACGGATGTAAATGTTCGCATACCCTGTGTGCAGCAAGGTATGGATATCACCAAAGATCCCATGGCAATGCAGAGACTGAGAGAAGCCGCTGAAAAGGCCAAGATTGAACTCTCATCTGCCCTCCAGGTAGTTTTGTGGTCTGGCCTATTTAGAGATGCTTACCTATGTAATTTGTCCATATTTTATTCAGAAGAATTGAGAATACTAAAAATGGGTCCTTACAACGCTGATTCCATATAAAAGGAGTTGATATCTGTCTTTATTTAATGGCAAGTGGGCGGTAAACATACCCTGTGTGCAACATTCTACAGAGAGCTTAACACAATCGTGACGCAGCCTTTGTAGCTCGAACCGTCCCTGTGGCCGCAGGGATTTTCGCCTTTTTTCAAAAATTCATTAAAAAATCCCCCAAAACAATAGAAAAATGATTTAAACATATTATCGAACTACAATAAATAAAGAAAACTCATTTCTTACCGTGTGTCTTGGACCTTGTTCCATAATTTGTAAAATCCTTTGATGGAAACACAACTGAAGTTGAAGAAATCAAAAAGTCCTCGCCATTCCTTGTACACAGTGTCACGACATTGTTTTTCTACGCGTGCCGGCACGTTTTTCTCTTCGTAATCACTTTCTTGGGTCTTTAAGGCACAAATACTCTTGTCTTCATCCACTTTATCATAGTAAATTTGCGAAACAATGTCATTTTGCTCTTCAGCGTGTAATTTGAAGAGTAAATCTAGCATTTCTCAAGTGACAGACCACATGTAGGGACACATCTTTCAAGTTATTACCAGAAACCAGTCGCGGCAGTTTAAACACAGAAAAGGGAAGCAACTCGTGAAGAAATGAATCAGCTTTCTAATGTAGGAGTTCTTTACCTTAGACGATTAGCGATTCCCCGTAAATAAATTTTCAAAGTTGCATCGTTTATTTCCCGTATGTGATAGTAAGCGTGACCTATGCTGTATCGTTTATTTCCCATACACAGCGCCAATGTGTTAAAGCTACTGTGGGACATGGACGTCGCAGCAAAAACTGTGGTGTAGCAGACAAATGAAAAAAATGTTGCATTTATCGATTATGATAGCATGTTTTCTTGATTTAAAAAAAAATACACAATAAATGTTTGCAGCAAACATTTTGTGAAACATGGCAATATATTGATGTTGTGTACTTGGTATTTTGTGTCAGAGTACTGAGAAAATATTGTGAAGTAAATAACTGAAAGTTTATTAGACCGTAGAGGATTTTTTTTTGTTGGACAGGCTATGTCTCGGACAGCTATTTATCGTAAAAGGGAAATGCCATACAGTCCTATGGACACAGCCAGGTAGCATCACATGATGTACTACTGACAAAGAAATCTTTTCAGCTGTGAATTCTGCTGCTTTAGTCTATAATATGGTGCAAAAGTATTAAAGAACGTTTATTTTTTGCTTTTTTTTATTGTTTCAGACAGATATTAACTTACCTTACCTCACAATGGATGCCAGCGGGCCAAAACACATGAATCTAAAGCTCACACGATCAAAGTTTGAATCAATTGTTGATTCACTTGTGAAGCGAACAATTGGACCTTGTCAGAAAGCCTTGCAAGATGCAGAAATTAAGAAGTCTGACATAGGTGAAGTCATTTTGGTCGGTGGCATGACTCGAATGCCAAAGGTGAGAGTAATGATCAAAAAGATTCCCTCGTCTCTTAAACACACATGCATCCCTGGTCTTTGGGAGGGAGGTTGGTCTAAATGAATGCCACAAATTCTCTGTGGAATGGGCAGGTTACCCTGCTAGTAATTAAACGTTTTGTTTCTGCATTCATGCTCAAAATTGATGGCATTACTTGATCTTTCAGCTAATGCTTTAAACTTTGACAACAGGTACAGACCACTGTCCAGGAGCTGTTCGGCCGCCAGCCAAGTAAAGCCGTCAACCCAGATGAAGCTGTTGCCATCGGTGCTGCCATTCAGGTAATACAAAGAATAGTCATGTGGTTCCCATACATCCTGTTGCTTCAAACTATTCATCACCTTGAAAACACATGCAAGTTTGGTTTTTGTAGGTAACAGAATTTCGAAGAACACAAATCAGGTCTTAAAAGATCACGCACGAAAAATGTAAGAGTGCACATTGCTGGTAGAGGCTCATGGGCAGGGCATCAAGTGCCTCCTTGCTCTGAAGGACATTTGATTTCTAGATGGGAATTGGGTTCGTACAGGTCCTGGACATTTTTGAGAGAGAAAATATAATTTTCAAGCTTACTCCATAAAATTGTAACTTTTCGAGAAAAAAATTGATTATTCTTGGTTAAATTCGCCAAATATAGCAGAAATTTGTTGCTTGCACCCATAATGTGTACAGATAATGGCTTCGAAAAAACTAGTATGCCACTTGTTGAATTGCCTGTGCAAAATCGATAGTGGCAATATAGTGCGGTCAGTCTGTCCTGTGAAAGTCAGTGCAGGCACAAGCAGATAGCACGTGAAATACAATAAGACTGGGGAGATTCACCTAATGTTCTCAAGATGTCAGACGCCCTGTTTCCTATATTTTCCATGTTTCCCCCTGTGTTTTGTAGGTGAAGATGTTAAGTGCACATAGTGCCAGATGTTGTAACTAATATTTGATTTGTAACATCCTAATCAGAAGCAGGTGCATTTACAATTGAAGTAACAGGGAAATGGCATTGATTTTGGCAGGGAGGCGTGTTGGCAGGTGATGTTACAGACGTGCTGCTTTTGGACGTGACACCATTGTCTCTTGGCATCGAGACGCTGGGTGGAGTGTTTACTAAACTTATCAACCGCAACACTACCATCCCCACCAAAAAGTCCCAGGTCTTTTCAACTGCTGCTGATGGCCAAACACAAGTGGAAATCAAAGTTCATCAAGGAGAGCGAGAGATGGCTGGTGACAACAAGTTGTTGGGACAGTTCACTTTGGTGAGCTTATAAGGGATGAAGTGCAGTATGTGATTGTGGGCAGGGGGCTGTTGAAAGTTATGTAAGAAATTGCATCATGTGAGGGCTGAGTGTTCGAAGAGCCATAGTTAAATGCCAGCAATGACTAAAGGATCTGTTGATCAAAGTGTGACAAATTACAGTTAAAAGATGAGATTGGATTAATTCTGCGTGTTGATTATGTGGGGGTCCAGAATGTTGCAGTAATAGTGATTAGATCAAAAATTGCAGGTGTGAATGAAGAGTTGGTTTAGAGACGAAACACTAAGGCAGACGGTGTATCCAGTGCTGGGAATGTTTTTATGTATATATATAAAACTCGCGTGCAGTGAATGGTTCTCTATTCTTAGGTTGGGATCCCCCCTGCTCCCCGAGGTGTGCCGCAGATTGAGGTAACATTTGACATTGATGCCAATGGAATTGTCAACGTTTCTGCTCGTGACAAGGGGACTGGCAAAGAACAGCAGAGTAAGTCTTTCCATGCTGCTTGTGGCTGTGTGTTTTCTTGCATGAACGCTTTATTCAAGCTTGTCATTTTTATTTGCACTTGAAAGTTAACTGGGTTGTTGTGTGAGCTTGTTTATCCTCTGCCTTACATGTACATGAGTGTGTATACTCGCCTACATCTTTGGATGGTTACATTTCAGTCGTTATCCAGTCCTCTGGGGGCTTGTCTAAAGATGAGATTGAGAACATGGTCAGGAATGCTGAAAGGCATGCCGAAGAAGATAGAAAGAAAAAGGTAATAACGGCCATTTGTTACATGTTGCTGGTTGATGTTGAATATTGAAAAGATTCAAGCCTGTGGGCTGCTGTCGTTAGTGTGTGAACTGGCCTCTGTGCTGAGTCACCTTTGACCTTATTGTTGCATAACCACCCAGATACAGGCTTTAACAGGACAATCTAACATGATGTTGGACAATATATATAAATATATACAGATATGCACATAAACATTTTCAGTCCTGCCAGACCCAGAACTTCACAACGTTTGGTGGGGGTGGGGAGGAATAGACAACAGCTATGGGAAATTGCTTTCCAATAAAATTACAATGTTGCAAGGAGCTTGTGCTTGAAAACCCCTTCTATTTCTGTTTACATTATAAATAAACTGCACTGTTTTTCCTTGCCACTACAGGAACTGGTTGAGGTGATGAACCAGGCAGACAGCATCATTCATGACACAGAAACTAAGATGGAGGAATTTAAAGACCAGCTACCTCAGGAAGAGGTAGATATTTATGCCATTAATCTGAAAGTAAATGACATCGGTGCTGCCTTTTGTTTAACTTGCCAGGGAAGAGAATGTTTATCATTATCAAAGATTTTAAGTCTTTTTAATTAAATGTATGTGTTTCTTGAATCATATCATGTATTAAGCTAAGAGAAGCTTTCAACAATTGTACAAAAGCATCATGCTGTGATGTTCATATTTTTCGTCATCATATTATTTGCTGCTGACGTTTTTTCAATCTGAGCATGATGTCTGCCTGTTTGCCTGGCCGTATGGCCCTTCCAAAGTTCAGACTTACTGCATGGGGTCATAATTTTCCTCACTCCTTAGTGTGACAAACTGCGCCAGAAGATTGCAGATGTGAGGCAGATTTTGTCCAATAAAGACCAGGAAACTCCCGAGAAAATCCGTCAAGCCACTTCTGAACTGCAGCAAGCATCGCTGAAGCTTTTTGAGATGGCCTACAAAAAGGTGAGATTCAATTAGAGCTAATCTTCCCTGAGAATCCAGTTGGTACCATTACAGGATTTTTGAAGTTTCCATACACCTCGACATGGGGATAGAGGATAGTCTGGTTTTTCAGGACATCCCATAACTTTTCTTCTGTGTTTAAATGCACTAGATATGCACATTTGGATAGATTTAACTCGCTCCTACCGTAGCGTTTGTAGCTCTAGCCGTCCCGGTGGACGGGGCATTTTTAGCCTTTTTTCAAAAATTCATTAAAAAAATCCCCCCAAATCAATAAGAACATTATTTAAATTTGCTATTTAACTACAATAATCATACAACTCATTTCTGACTGTTTCTTGCACCTTGTTCTATAATTTTGTAAATCCTTTGATGGAAACACAACTGAAGTTGAAGAAATCAAAAAGTCCTTGCTATTCCTTATACATAGTGTGTTCGCTACTGTTTAGAACACATGCTCGCACGTTTTTCTCTTTGTAATCACTTTCTTGGGTCTTTCAGGCACAAATACTCTTGTCTTCATCCACTTTATCACAGTAAATTTGCGAAACAATGTCATTTTGCTCTTCAGCGTGTAATTTGAAGAGTAAATCTAGCATTTCTCAGGTGACAGAGCACGTGGATACTGGCTTCAAATTATTGCCAGAAAGCGGTCTCATTGTCAGTTTAAACACAGAAAAGGGAAGCAACTCGTGAAGAAATGATTCAGCTTTTGATTGCAAAAGTTGTTTCCCTTAAACGATTAGCGGATAAGTTTTGAAAAATCATAATTCACAGTGGCGATCTGTTACCACTACGGCTTCAAATCCTTGCCAATGCCAGTGGCAATCTATGTCTACTATGCTACAAGTGGGTTAAGAGAGCCCTTTAGGAAAAGAGAATCTATTTTACATTAGCATAGGGCAGCGTTGGCCTGGCTGTATCTCCTTTTTATTCCCCTTTCTCACGGTTTAAAGATGATTTTGCTAAGGAGAGCAGTTGTGCACACCCTTGGATAAATGTTTTGTGATCATGCTCTTACAGATGGCGGCTGAGCGTGAAGGAGGAAGCAGCACTAGCAGTGGCGGTGACAGTGGCAACCGTGAAGAGAGTTCCAAAACGGATAAAAACTGAAAAGGAAATGAGCGTCTCTATTCATAGGTGTTATGGGGATCACTGTACGTTAAATTTATGCCACAGCATCTGAAAGGTGCACTGAAGTAATTTCCTGCAATGCTCCTCTTGCAATTTTAAATTGAAAGGAATTTTGTTCAAACAAGTGGCTACTTTAACTTTGAGCTACAGACTTGCGCGTAGAATGTGTTGTGCTGCAGCCTGGGTCTGGCTTAGCCAGTCAGGTTCTGCTTTAGCCAGATGTATGTAATCAGAACTGCAACATTCACTGTTGAAGATGTACAGTCTCCTTAATCTGATCTGTGCAGTTTGAATAGAGCATTTTTTTGTATGGGTCAACATTAGTTTTGCAGGTATTACTTGTGTATACTTGTTGTAATTAAAAACCTTCGCTGAAAACTGATTCATACACATTTCGCAGATTTTGTTGAATATTTAATGCTTCAGGAAAATAATATTTTCAGGCCAACATGCATGCATTCATACAGAGTGAGGATGTGATTTTATGCTAGCATGTCTATTGTCTAGAAGTAGCTATGATCTGTCTTCAGCAGCATACAAATTTAGTGTTTCATGGGTGATACTTGTGTGGTTTGATAATGGCTGATGTGTGAAAGTACTGCATTATTTTCCATCAGTAAATTCTAACTCGTAATTTTTTTGCTTTGGTTATCCTTTCTAGGCTTTTTGTTGCAGTTTTTCCCTCATCCCCCTCAACCAGACGGAATGTGGGTGTTAGGCAGGTGTTGGAATCTTTCATAGCCATTCAGTATGTTGCACAATTCATTGTTCAGCTCCAAGGAAAATCAGAACAGCTGTCTTTCATCTGGGCTAAACTGCTTTGCATTTAAAATGTCGATAGCCCTTTCAGAAGAGGGTTGATAAAGGGCGTTTAACCTAGGATAGTTATGGGACAATAAGCCCAATGATTGCCACATACACATAACTATTTAACCCAAGTACTGTAGGAACCAATGTTTGCCTCCAATCTTTCATCATGCATTAGAACTGCAGCATCACCAGTTCAGTAAAATGTTAATCCGGGCTGTAGGTTCTTGTCTCTTAAAACGATGGTACATGCTAACTGCATGTGGCAAACAGGAAATAAAACTAACAACCCAGCTCTAGTCACTAGGGTTTTTGAGGTTCTGCACATGCCAAAATTTAAAATGCCTTTGGAGATGAACACTTTTAATCCTTTGGAGTATGCAGTATCGTATACTTCAAATCATTTTATCCAAAATCTGCATTTTTTTTTAATTTCAATGTATCCCTACCTGGAAAATGTACCCTTGACACAAAACTGCCTAAATACTACTGCACAAACTGCTGGTCCTTGCATATCCTGTGAAGGGAAGTTTCTCAGATTTTGCCCCAGGTTGAGGCAACACTATAACCAATTTCCAGACCCTGGTCAACACATGGATAGACAATGCTAACACTTGTTGGAACCTCGTAAGTCAAGATTATCAAAAATCCGTTTTCATCAGGTGTGACAAATTTCCCTCTGTTCATAGAATGCATTTTCATCAGGTGCGACAAAATCCCCTCTGTTCATATATCCTTAATGCTTGTAATACAATGAGCTTGTACTTTTCTATGGTATTTGCAAAGAATGAAATACAGACTTAGTCTTAAAGCAGTCCACATTACTGTAAACATTTATTACTGTTGGTAAAAACTGGTACATCTAGTACTGCACTATTTTAGCATTTAGATGCATAACAAAATTGTGCAACAACAAATTCAACAGAAAAAAAAACAGAAAGGCGAGAATAAATGATTAGCGTACTTAATACTTCTCGGGAAAACTGTGTGGTTTTGTGGTGTTAATAGAAATATGGAGATCTCCATATTTTCTAGTTAAAATAATGCCCTTTGTAATCCTGCAAATGTAGTTTCCCTTTGTGATCGTTAAGCACTCCGCATCTGTTTTACATCAGACTCCAAAGATTAATTACATAAGCACCTGTTCATGTCTGTAACTGTCACGAAGGCACCCTAACAAGACCCAGGGAAAGTGTTAATAAACAGCATATAGAAGTGACCACTTGCTTTACATGATATTATAATGCATCTATCAACTGTGTTAACCACAAGAGATGCGACAAGGTTAGAAAAGGCTCTCTCAACATTGTTCTCACCAAAATCTTGTGTACAGTCTACTTTCTATGCATGAAACCAATACAAGAAGCTGAACAATACTCATCAATAGGTGGAACCACGTGATTTTTGATTATTACCCATATTCATATTTCTTTTAGAAAAAATGCAGATTCTATCCAAAATCCACTCACGAGATTCTTTAACAGTAAGATGGTTAAATGTTGGATTCACCCTTTTTTCCATTTCTGGAAGAAGTGTCCTAATTGAGAAATCACTTCTCTAAAATCTATACGCAGTCCTACAACAGGAGATATGAACATGTTCATATTACCCAGGCTGGAACATAATTCAGATTTTAAAAAAATAAGATTGTTCTTTATATTGCTAAATGCTCAGTTCAGTTCTATAGTCCAATAGTGTTGTTTATCTTACCTGAGCAGATGGCAAATACATTTGCTGCAATCAGAATTATTGACTGGTTTAAATAAAACTGGTGATATGCTGAAACTGATATGTGTGCAACCTTTTTGGCTTGTGGTGGAAATCTGGATTTTACAAATGCCTGAATCTTGAAAATCTGCTATCTTCCCCACCCACTAGCCTCCAATAAAAGATAATTTAGTTTTAAAAGATCCCTGCATGTTTTGGAGGAAGTTAAGAATATTCACACATACAAGTGTGTGGAGTTAGAGATTTGGCAAACCTAAAGAATTTAAGGCTCCCTCCCACCACCAATCCTTCCCAAGGGTGGAAATCTGTTGTGACATGCAGACTCATAGAATTTCAGCCATGTGCCTTGCATCACTGCTTATATCACCCTACCGCACAGAAACCATGAAAAATTGCTTAAGGTGTATCTTCATACTTTCATTAGACAAATGAAAACCTGCCCCTGTCTAAACAATCAAGTCTCACAGCACCCTTACTCCCCCTTTTACATGACACAATGGACAGGTGACAATGACATTACAACTACACAAAAAAGCGAATTATTAAAATAGAAGTCTGTACAAAAAAAAAGGGCGGTTGGGGGTGGGTGGGTGAATGCAAATGCGTTCCTGCATGACCCCTTAGAGCATAGTGCCGTACTTTGCCAATTACCATTATATACAGTCGAATCCGGTTAACTGGACCACCGGATAATCGGACCAGCCGCTTATTCGGACCAAATCTTAAAGAACCGAAACAAATCCTATGTACATAAGCCTAATATTATTCGCTTATTTGGACCAAAATTCCGTTTAAACGGACCAAAGAACGTGACAGCGAATAAGAAAATTACGAAGAATTTTTATCCATGGACAACGAGCTTCAATGCTACGATGACGATGAAGATTACAACGCTGCAATTGTTGCTCGAATTGCAGCGAAACACGCGACAGCATCGGAAGACCAGGAAAGTGACGGTGATGCCCCAGTGAGTTGGTGCACGTGACAACACAGGATTCCAGGAAATGCACTGGAACTTTGCGTCGCTATTTTGTGCAAAAGGGACGTGAAGGCAGTCCCATTGCTGCGTTAGATGTTTGTGGTGATTTTGTTCAAGTGCAATCCGTCAAGAGAACGCGTCAGGTCACACTGGATAAGTTCTTCAAATGTTGACTGGAATTTGGTAACAACTTTTTTTATTGTGATTCGCATGTTGAGTACTGTACATGTATCGTATAGATCGTTTCGAAGAATTTGTTTGTAAATTTATTTTTCAATAAACAAAATTCGACTGTAGTTCCTGTTTTATGTTCGCCATACCTGTGTGCCCCACAATAAAGGTCATAATGACATTTTAATACACTGTATTTTACGTACAGCACGTCCCCTCTTAATTGTAACATAGGGCATGTTCGTGTAATCGGACCAGAATCATTGCGTCCCGATGTGGTCCGATTAACCGGATTCAACTGTACTTGACATAAGGCTTTTCAATTCTGTTTATCGATCTTTCATGGCTACAGCTTGATATCACTATAACACATCAATTACAAGCAGCCATTTTTAAATACTGTTCAATTTTCAAACAGCATCATAAAACATTACACGACATTTTTCAAAGGTTTTGACAAAGATGCTGTTCCTTTCTCCACAGCGCCTGGAAAAATAACACATCTGTCTATGTGGACTTCAGTGTTTGCTGTCTTGCTAATTTATACATCTATTTTTGTCAATCTCTAGAGGGCACCCAGTCCAAGTATGGTAAGCATGTTATACAGCTGCTTTTTATTACGATTAAGTAGGTTTGAGAGGTAATCTGTGCCCATTATTTGTTTAAAAAAAAAACAAGACAGAGTCATCACGAACCTTCATTAACGTGCACCTCATAACTTCATACCAGTGACATTCGCCAAACATTCAATTTCATATCAACTTGTTAAAATTCTCCAATGACGAGAAACATCAAGGTAAGCTTCATCTACTTCAATCACCAGTAGCCGTACATATTTCAAAATGAATCTTTTTTTCCTGGGACTCCACATACAAACATGAATCTACATGTATATCATTACAGAATTCTTAAATACAAGAGTTTTGTTCCCCAACCCTCCATGTCAATTACAAATGGCAAAAGTGTGTCGTGGATGTGCACATGCATGTGTGAATTAATGGAGAAAACCATCATCTTACCCAAACCAACACTTTTTGAATCACATCTCGCCCGGTCACCAGCATCCCCTCCCACCCACAAGATAAACAGCTCATCATTCCACCTGACCATGTTACACCCACCTCACACAAGTGATCAGTTCTTCACAATGCCCCAGTTGCTGCCCCCTCCTTGCAATGAGATGGTCACCTCTGTCATGACATGCCACACAAATGCCCTTCCCATTCTTCCACACACGTTGGCTCCTTCACAAAATACAACCATTACCTTTCCATCCAAAAAATGGTGACTTCCACCATCATAGCCCAACAACCCCCT
>SMGT01002945.1:222257-235410 GCA_004794575.1 Lanistes nyassanus
CCCCCCCCCCCCCCCCACACACACACACACAAACGTGTGCACACACAAAAGTTTCAGTCACTTCCACAAATATGCCTGGCACTCTGTGTCATCACCCACAAGAAAGCAGTCAGCTTTGTCAAAATCAAAAACCTAAATAGTTTCCCTTTGTGATCGTTTTGCACACCACATCTGTTTTACATCAGACTCCAAAGATTAATTACATAAGCACCTGTTCATGTCCGTAGAACTGCCACAGACAAGCCAGTTCCTCCACTTTTAGCAAGTGTCACTACCTTGATCACTGACAAGATCAGGTGCCTCAGTGTCTAAAGATGACCACTGGCCAGAAAACGGCAAGACAGACACCACACTGCTGTCCGCCATCACTCCACCTTTAGCATGTTGCTGTACTGCTCCTGCGGCTTTTTCTTCCAGGATTCTTTAGCCTGCATCCTCTTCAGCTGGCCATCCCTGCCCACAAATTTCACAGTGAAAATGGGCCCACACAATTACCACTTTTGATTCAATACGCATAGGACAGCCCCTAGTTTAAAAGCTTTGCCCACCTGGCTAATAAACTCTTTAGCAGAAAATACAGCTACGCAAGGCTTTTCTTACACAAAATGCTGTGGTCTGACCACAATACCATACAGACATTTACCTATCCATCTATACTTATGCTCTAACCAAAAGGTTCTTGCTCAGCCAAGATTATGTATACCTGACAATGATCCATTCACACATTTATTCAATCACAGGATGATGTGGAATCTGGTTATAACACCAATGATGCATGAAGAACAAATGCAGACACTGTACCAGCCATGTATCAAGTCCCAGAACACCACTCAACTGTCTCACTCATTCAAAAACAAATGTCTACCCAAAGGGCACAACTTTACCAGTCCATGTCCACAAGTCCCCCTTGCTTGGCAATCTCTCGTTTTACACGGCTTGCAAACTCCACAGCATCTTCATTTTCCTGTTACACAGCACATTAAGCTGTCAGACTCTGCAGCATAAATACTTAACCACTCTCTTTTCTATCTACTTTTAGTATAGAAAAAACTTTTGGTTTTCAAGATGTTAATTACTAGACCCAAAATACAGGCTGCTAACTTCAGTTTATGTTTTCTACAGCTTAAGCCTCATGTTTACCTCATCATTATTAGACCAGTTTACCCAGAAAATTTTCTGCAATATGCATAAAAATATAAAATAGTGTTTTCTGAATGTGTAGGACACAATAAAAGTACTATAAGAAACTCACCAGTTTGACCATAGGGGGTAGGTACCAGATATCACAGACAAGAGCCCAGCTAGTCATAATGTCAAAGAGATGGCTAACCATTCCGTGCTTGTTGCTGTCCCAGAAGGCATCGCCAAATCTGAGATCATACTGTCAGCACAATTCTCTTAACCATTTGAACTGCCACAGTAAACACTACTTCCAATATCATGCATGAACTGCCACATGTGGGTCTCTCAACCTAATGAACTGTTGCACTGAACGCTACTTCCAACAATACGCTTATTGTAGACCACACAAGTACTGGGGAAGCGAATCAAAGTGAAAAATTCAGAAGTGTCAAGTACTGCGGAAGTGGATCAGAGCAAAGGATTCAGGAAGTAAATGGCTTCTTACTTTGATTGCTGCAGGGTAGATTGTTGTTGCCACCTCAAAGCTTCCTTTTTTGAACATCATTACTGATGTGTTGTTGATGCAGGTCCCTGGACAGATAAAACTTATTTGTTTTACAGATGTATGTGTTATGTAGACTGGCTAAGTGGTCTAAGGCTGTGTCTGCTTCTGCGGAGAGAGGTTGGTGGTTCGCACCCTGGCCGAGTCATACCTAAGACTTAAAATTGGAAATCTAGTAGCTGCCCTGCCAGATGCGGTCTGGCAGAGGTTAGTTACAGAGGGACTTAGTTACTAAAGAAAAGTAAAGATACAGGTAAAAAGGAGAGAGACAGATGATAGAGGATTAAAAGAAGGTGAAAGTAGATGATTAAGGGAGAGAAAACCAAGTAAGTGTGTGTGTGTGTGAGACTGGGGTTAGTGTGTTAGATTCAGTCCTGTGGGCACCAGTGGGAGATGAACTGAAATAGGACTCCATATTCTTGCAGTCAGTGGTATCACCATTCATCTGCCACATGGCACAAACCCTCATGTTGTCTGCTGTGTGTGGGGCTGTCGAATGACATTTCAACACCCCCCCCCCCAAACCACACACACACACACACAACAAGAGGGTTTGTGCCTTGTGGCAGATGAATGGTCAAACATAACAATAACCCTACAACAAACTATATGGTTGCTTAAATCAACACATGGGAAGAGCACACCATGATATTTTCAAGAACATACTCACCTTCTGGAAATATCAGCATTGGAAGTTTACTAGCATCATCAACATGTTCCTTTAACCTGAAAACAGTACCATCTCAAGGAAAATAAACACAGAAGGAACAGCTTCTGTGACTAAACTTATCTGTATAATGTAGCATGATGCAACTGCTTCACTATTCACCACACCCTTTTTCTAAGTCACAAATTCTTCATTGTACTGAATGGTCGTCACACTCCAAAAAGCCATTCTTCCTCTGACTTCAGGTATCAAGCAAAAAATCTTATTTCTGTCGACTTATTAACGTTCCACAAATCCTCTTTTGCATTTTTGATGCAGCACAGCCCTTCTTCTTTCCATGCTTTACACACAAATCTCTCTCATAAAGCTCTGCCTTGGTTTAGATTTTAAACCTTTCAACATCATCTTATGCTGCTGTCATTATCCAAAAATTCTTTAAATACATTTTGCATTTTTTAATTGCTATATTTTTTATCCCCAGTCACCTACTTCAGCCTTCTTGAAATACAAAAAAAAAAATTTTTATCCACCCCATCAACTTCATGTGCATATACCATATAAATGTAAAGCTTTAAACAGATGAACAACCATGGCTGGGGTAGTTACTTTTAAAAACTACTTAAGTAAAAGTAAAAGTACTTCAGTAAAAAACTACTTTAAGTAAAAGTAAAAGTATTTTAGTACAAAACTACTTTAAGTAAAAGTAAAAAGTACTTTCATAAAAGTTACTCAAGTAAAAGTAAAAAAGTACTCATGTCAAAAGTACTTTTTTAGTTACAAAGTAAAAGTATTTTGAATTATGGCAAACATTTTTATGTGCGTGCAACACACACGCACACACAGTCTCTTCCAGCAAATGGTATGAATAATTATAATTTTGTTTTACACTACTCAAAATATTTTTTCTTTTGGTATACATGGTATAATTTTCATACTTTTAGACAGTTTTAGGTAAATAAAAAAATAGACAAGACATTTATTTTAAAGTCCACTTACTGTCATTGCTGATTGAGATGCTTCGGGATTTGCGAACAAGTTTTAATGATAGTAGGTTTGGGAGCATATCTGCAGTTGATACTGGGATTAGGAATACGTAATAAAGAACAAATGAGGAACGAGCGCTTAAATTATGAAATGGGTACGGTAAGCTCCCTTGGTCACAGGCGTCTGCATACGGTATTGTTGTTGAGCGTTTCAAGTACTTCCTGTTGGAGTGATAATTAGGAATACGTTTAGATTCCTTGTTGGCATTTGGGCCATAGCGGGGTTTCAGGCAGATTTAAAAAAAATTTTAAATCACGAATTAAATACCCACTAGTGTAAAACGAAGAGTGCTCTAGACTGTATTTCATCCATATTTGATGAATCATCGGACACATCGCCTATATTACATTATTACTATCTAATCAACATTAAAATTTATCTCTACGTGATTCCTCAGATTTGAAGGCGAGTTCCTGTAAGCACTTCTTTATGCTTAGGTGCACAAAGCAAGCACAGGAATTTGCAAGTCTTTTCATTTACTTTCAAACAACGAATCGTGGAATCTAAAATGCAGCCAAGGTGATTCGGCCATTTCACGCGTCTTCCTTACGCGCGTTGCCGAAGGGCGAGACCCTTGCAAGATTTTGCCTGCGAGATCTCTAGCCAGCGAGCGTCTGTAGGAAACATCCAAGAGTCTCGCGCACGAGGCGGAAGTTGTTCGAGCCAACATGCGGTCATACGAAACCCCGAGCAGCCACGAAACGTTATTGTTTTAGGTCTAAATAAAAGGTTTTAAAGGTATATTTAACATCAGAATGCACTTTCTGAATTATTTGTTGGATAAAATGCCAACAATCGACACCTGAGTACGTACATTTCAGATTTGTGTCAGTACTGTTATCGTCTGCTGCGTATACGAATTACCGAACAGCCACGAAAAGTCATGGTTTTAGGTCTAAATAAAAGGTTTTGTGTCAGTACTGTTATCGTCTGCTCGTCTGCCGTGTATACGAAATACCGAACAGCCAAAAAAGTCATGGTTTTAGGTCTAATAGGTTTTGTCAGCCATCTTTCTCTTGCCGGCGAAGATGCCCTAAGTGTTCCTCGCGAGTCCTTGCAAGGTTCTTCCCGCGAGAGGTGCTGGGAAACACTTAAGTTCTCCTCGCGAGGTTTCGCAAAACCTCGCCTTAGGCAACGCGCGTCTTATGCAGCTGGTCACATGCGACTGTATGGCGGGCGGTCTTCCAAAGATGGTAGACGGAAATGAGTCAAATGACAGCACGTGCACGATATTTTGTTTTCCAAATTTATCCACAAAGTACTTTTTACTTTTTGCATAGTTTTTAGAAACTACTTCGTTACAAAGTAAAAATTTTTACGAAAAAAGTAACGAAAGTCAAAGTAAAAGTACAGACTTGCCAAAGTACTTCGTTACTTTACAAAGTACTCAAATTTGTAACGAAGTATTGTACAAGTACTTCGTTACACCCCAGCCCTGTGAACACCACATTGCTTTACTGACCTTTTGGCCACAAGGTGCCTGTCTCTCATCTCTGACCTTTCAAACCACACATGAGCAGTGGCACGTCCCATAGCTCGCTGCAACACGCCTAGCAGACCACCCTGAGCCTGGCCAACCTGTAGCAGAGCTCAGTCATAAGTAACCCATATTATGAGTTTGTGGCTGTTATTTACTTATGTACAGAGGCCATTTAAACAGAAAGTAAGATACAGTTTCAGAACTTAAATATAATCATAGCTGCAATGTCTCACGCTCAGTCAGAAAAACCCACCATTGCATAGCAGTTGTCACAGGACATCACAATGACGTCAATTGGTGAGGTGTGGTTTGCAACACAAATTCCATTTTTTGCTTTATTCTCCCTGAAAGTCAACAGAATTAGAAATCACCAGCTTCCCTCTTTAGAGAACTGAACTGCAAAGATCATGGACAAAACGTAAAGCATTGTCTAAATGCCATATCTCATTCAAATAATGATCTCACACTTCATGACATGAATTAAGCAGTTTATTAGACACTACCATGATGCGTATCCAGGAAGATTAGTTTGTTCAAATAATCAATTTGCTATTCAATTTGCTAAACAAAATTGGAAAAGAAAAAGAATGGTCAGGAAAATTGCAGAAAAGGTGTGAGTTTCTCCTTTTCTAGTGGTTGCTGTCTTGTCAGGGCTGTTCGCTCCACGTGCATGTGTGGGTGCATGTGTGTGTGCATGTGTGGGTGCATGTGTGTGCATACATCTGCGGATGCAAGCAGGTCACATTCTCCATTACATGTCTCTTTGGTTTCAATTAAATTTTTTTTTAAACTGACTGATTGTGGAAGGTGATAACTGCAGAACAAGCTCTAGCCAGCAAGCGAAAACACATCAGAGTTGCACATTGGTTCAAACGCCTTTTGAACCTGCAAAATAAACACCAGACATCGCTGAAATCTTAAGAATCTAAACACCTATTTAGGCAAACTTGATGATAAATGAACTAGCAATGACCTACAATTTTTTTTTGAAGTTTGGAACCGCGTTGGTCCTAATCAACCCAGTATTTTGTGCCATGCAAGCACCAGTTATACTGCACCTCACATCTTACCATGTAGAAAACTGCTGCCGTTTCTGAGCAAGTAGTGTGTGTGTGTGTGTGCACGCATAAGAGCATCAGACAGCAGTCAAGTAAAACAAATTTACAAACAAGTGGCCTCTATTGGCAGTCTCCATGTTTTCAACTTGTGTTCTTTACTGCATAACTACTTTAGCTCTGCGCTGCAAGTGCATGTCAAAAATAAAACCTTCAAAGGGAATCTAACGAACATTTCCATGTATCCCTTTTTCCAGCATAGAACTACACACATTTACCAATGCTTCAAGCAGCTGTACATAATTTTTTTCACCTCTGTTTTTTGCCACTTGCAATACCAAGGCATTTGAAGAAATCTTCAGTTAGCTAGTAATTGTCACTTACCGGCTTGATGGAAGGTAACCAATAAAGGCAGTAGAGACAATGAGCCATACGATCCCAATGATTGCCAGTGCCAGCCTAAAAAATAAGCACACTCTAGTCTTAGGCCTAATATTTTTACAAAGGCAGTGCATGAAAAAAAATTAAATCAGTGCATAACTACATGTATATGCTGATGTACGCTACCTAAGCCCATCGTTCATTATTCAATATCCTATCTTGGTCAACTGATAGCTAATACATCTATGCATAAATCCAGATTTGCTGTAAAATATATGTTTATCTCATTTCCATAATCTAGCATCTTAGTAACACTGGCATCTACCTCCCAATCAACTTTGTACCAAGATGGAAAAACTAACCTGAAGGGAAAAAGTAGCACATAGCGCACAAAAAATCCAATGCACCATAGCACTGTTAGGCGAATATTTCTGAAATGCATGCACATATAAATGAACGTAAATAGAAGACAAAACATCATGACTAAATGTTACTATAGAATATGTGCTAACACCTGACAGGTTTTGTAATAAAATAGAATTACAGTTGATCGACTTCAGTTATCGGACAACCCTCTCTCACATGACAACCATATGTACAAAAACAAATGACATATGTACTACTGTCACCCAAAGGAGAATTTTCTTAATTTCTTTGGTGACTCAGCATCTGTCATTCGTGTCTAGAAATAGAATCTTCAGCAACAGGTTAGAGACATCCTCTAAATTTTTACATTATGGTTAGGTCAAGGTGGAAATTCTGAACGAAAAAAACCTACATGCAGCATTACACAGTGACCTTATGAAATTCTGAATACATTGCTTGAGTGCTTACCTGGTTAAAGGGTATCCTGTTTTGGTTCTTGTGAGAAGATTCCAAGACTCCAACTCTAAACATTAAAGGCAAACTTAGCAGCATTCGGATATCCATGACTTCATTACGCAGAAGTTTAATGTGGTTGTGTGGTTGAAAGTTACTTTTGTCCTGCCCTCTTTAACCAAACAAGTTACTGTAGTAAGGATTCTATAAACTCTGATTACCATGCAGCAAGAACTTTTTACACAGGCCTGCTCAACTTCAAATGTTAAATTACCTGCTGATTGAACTACACATTTCACATAACAAAATGTTTAAATTAAATATCACTGTGACAACAACTGTTCTGTCTCTTGACAAAATATATCTGAGGACAAAATGGAAAACTCCTGAGACTGAGAGTGACAGCTGCACAACATAGTTGAGAAAGTGTGGAAATGACAAATTTGGTTTCTCCAACAAGAAGTACTGGCAGCGCTCAACATAACCGTATGCAGACGCATGTGACCAAGGGAGCTTACCATACCCAAACACGTAGCAAAGAGAGGGCCGATAGAAAGGAACATGGCAGATCCTCAAAAAGATCTGCATCCCTTTCTTTATAATGACGCTAGTCTTCACACAGCTAACCCTTGGTACACAACGTGTGTATACAGAGAATCCCTATTACATGTAGTATTACAAGCGCTCGGTCCTCATTTGTTCTTTATTAATTAAAATTTGGTTTCAGTAAAGTCTTACCATGAGCTTTGAACCTTTTGGTAACATCATCTTCAATAATAGCCTGCAAAAAAAATTACATTACTTTAAAACAAAGGAACTGGACCAAGCTTGTTTCCCTTGTTTTAAATTTAATTTGGATTTTCCTCCAAGTGGCAGTCACTTGTTTTTAAGAACATTACATTTACACAGAGCCTGGTACGCTAAGCCAATACACATGTAAAAGTAAAAATAAATAAATATAAAAAAGCCCCCTCATATACCCAACACTTAAATGACACATTAAATGTAGAAATGACATGTAAAAAGTGGAAATAACACACTAAAATGGGAAATGACACATTAAACGTGAAAATGAAGTGTAAGGGGGTGCATTAGAAGCCATGACAATGAATAAAATAATCGTGACTTCTGCATATGCCTGAGTGTTCGGGACCCTTTAATGCCTTAATCTGGGGATAACTGGAGTCTCAAGGCCAAAACTTTCTCAAAATATGCTAGGCCATGTGTAAGACAGAGTGATGGACAAATAGAAGGACAGGAAAAATACTGCATGTACTATTATGAGTGATGCTTCACAACATAAAGAAAGAAACAGCTGGAGAAAATAATGAATGGAATGGGCTGTTCTGCTAACACTCAGTGAGTTAACTCTGCCATTCAGCCACCAGGTGCTAAAAGTGCTAAAGGCATAGCAACAGGCAGATTGTTTTGTTGACATTGGTAACTAAACAAAGTTCTTTTGGTATTTTATCAATATCCCAGCCTCAAATACTTGTAAAATGCTTTAACAACTGAACTTCGATAACTGAATGGAACAGTTTCAGGGTGAAACAAAGATCTGATAGAGATGCAAGTCAAGATCAATTCTAGTCTGTGACAGTCACAGTAGACCCTTGGCCCTACTGTATACTACTAATATTAATACCACTGATTGCTTTGGCACTTGGTTCCTGCAAACTGCCTTTATCCACAATTTTTAAATCTTTTTGTTTTGAGGCCATTTGAACCCTTGTGCCCTGTTCCACCTGTATACGATACATCTGTTTGGCATTCTTATACAAAACCACCAAATGATCACAAATAACTCTTGTCATGCAGTGTAGATCTATTAACGCCTGGTGTTCTTATGCCTTCAGCACTTTCGCCACCTGGTGGCTGGGTCAAGGCTGTGTCAAGGACAAGAACAGCCCATTTTTGGATAATACTAGTAAACAATTTTACAAACCTCTATGCCACATTTGGAGAAATAACAAACATCAGAAAGCTCAAAATTCTTCTTCAATGATTCCCATTCTGGGCTAGTCACTCCTTGAGAAACAGATAGTGTAAAGTCTCGCTTGATGACTTGACCTAGTTTTTAAAGAAACAAAATTGCCATAGTATTATATCGCCATATGAATACAAGTTTTGTTTTAAAATACGTTATTTCATTATAAAACAAATCCCAATTCAGCAAACCTCCATAAATCAAAGGAAGCAGAGAAAACTTTTGAATGAAATAGTATTTGTAGTAGTTATTATTAAATACATATTTACTTAACGTAACCTCACTAGTCATTATTATACTAATATATATATATAGTTATTTAACCTATTCCCACTATGAACTAGTCCCAGACATTGTTGTCATCGTCATCATTGTCATCGCCTTGAATCCCTCCCAAGCTATAGGCTGCCTATGAATGTCCTCCTGTCGTCTCAGTCGTGAGCCAGTCTCTCTCAGAGAGTCTCAAGCTGTCTCCAGGAGTGACCCATCCTCTTGGTCTCACCCTCAAGATCGCAGTGCAAGGTATTTCTTGGCTGACCGCTTTTCCCTTTAAACTGGGGTTTCCATGTGAGGGTATGTAGCGCTGGAAGTTGGTCTGCAGAGGATGTGACCAATCCATCTCCAGCATCTTTAACAGATCTAATCTTATATGGCACAGTTCTTGGCTGATGATGGTATCGATCCAGAAGATCAGCAGGATCTTCCACAGACAGGTGTTGCTGAAAGTCTTTGCTGAAACTTCTTTATGTGGCAAAAGTAGTCCTCCATGTCTCGGCTCCATGGAACAGCACTGGCTGCATTGGTGTAACTGTTGAATAACCCGATTTTGGTGTAGAAAGAGATGTTTCTAGATGCCCAAATGTTTTTTTTTCCAGCTCAAGAAAAGCTGTCTTTGCCTTGCCAGTCCTGACTGACATGGGAATCTGTTCCCCACTTTCTGGTGACTGAGCTGCCAAGGCAGGTGAAGCCTTCCGCCACCTCAAGCGCACCGCCTTCCAGCACGATGAAGGCGGTCTGGTACTGTTGATCTCGAGGATCTTGGTCTTCCCTCTGTGAACACCGAGGCCTGGACAAGCAGAACTGACTGCAACGATGCTGGTCTTTTCCTGTATCTGTTGCTGGGTGTAGGAAAGGAGAGCCAGGTTGCCAGTGGTCAAGCTCGTACAGCTGTGCCCGAAGTGACCATTGGATACCATTCTGCTATTTGACTGTAGATGTGTTTCTGATCCACTCTTATGTCAGAAGGAACAAGAAAGGTGACAGTAAACAGCCTTGCCTCACTCCCAGTCTGTGCTTGGAAAGCATAAGTAAGCCGATGGCCATGGACCCCTCTGCAGGTCATTCCCCCATGCAAAAATTCAAAATCGATATCCAGATGAAGATATATCTTTGCGATTACGCCAAAAACAGTTATTACTTCATATCTCATCTCAGTCCTGTGATCTAGCAGAAGGGGAACATGAGGGAAGCAATTTTTGACACTCTCTGTCATCCTGATCTGCCCTCTGCTACCTGTAGCAAAGCTGGGAGGCCAAGTGCTGTCCATTCCTGGATGATGTCAAGCCAGGTTTTCTTTTGGCCTCCTCTCCTACTCCCACCTTTCAGTGGGCCTTACAAGATGGTCTTAGCAAGTGAATCATGGCGGAACCATGCCAGCTTCCTTTTCTTGTTAGCGGTGAGGATAGGCTCCTGGGAACCAGCCAGGCTGTCTATTTAGTTGAAGACACCGACATCTATTTTGTGCTCCCTCCAAGAGATTTTGTGGAGTTTATGGAGATCATCAAAGGCTTTGATCTTTTCTAACTTGGCTGTCAAAGCCCAGCTTTCACCACCATGCAGCAAAATGGAGAGGATTAGAATTTTATACAGCTTGATCTAAGTTGTGGGGAAGCTGATGTTGCTCTTCCTCCATAATTTGCTGAGATCTGAAACTGCTGCTATGGCAAGGGCTAGTGTGATCTTGACTTCTGTAATCAATCATCTGTCTCTGGTCAGGGTAGAGCCAAGATATTTGAAAGTCTCCACTTCTTCCAGCTTTTCTTTATTCCTAGTTTATTCATGCTGTTGACCATTACTTTATCTTTTTTAGAGCTCGCCTCAGTTCCATAAGCCCCCACCCCCCACCTCATTCATTCCATAAGCCTGTCAGTTCTTGCAGTTCTTGGCTGTGGCCACCCAACAGGATATGTTGACGACCTGATTGTTTAGAGTTAGAGCACTGCTGAAGTTTTCATACAGTGTTATAATATCTTGACTAGGCCTTCTTCAATGTTGAATAACTGCAGTGGTTGCCAAAGATTCTGCTGAGGGTCTTTTTAAAGTCGACAAAGTTGTGGAACAGCTCTTTCTGATGTTGCAGATGTTTTCGATGATGGCTCAGCCGTTGAAGATTTGTTCAAATGTGCTCCTCCCCAGTCTGAAGCTAGTTCGCTCCTCTGCCGGTAGTCCTTCTGCCTGAACTTTAAGTATGCAAAGTATGATTTAAAGCATACTTTGCCGAGTGGTTGATGCAGGTCATTGCTCTATAATTCTAGCATTTGCACCTGTTACCCTTCTCGGGTAGGGGTATTATGAGGAATTGTTTCCATGCTGCTATCCACTTTTGTATTCCCTGATTATCTGGCATAGCGTGGTTAGCACCCCCACCATCTCTTCACCATATTATTACTCACAAAGCTATAATTCATTCCAGCACCACAGAAAATGAGTTATCTTTTGCACCTGCACTGAGTGAAACTCACCAGTTTCATTGGTGCTATTTTCTGTTTCAGTGATTTGTTCCTTATTATCCTTTTCATCTTCTTCATCACTCTCTTCCTCTTCCTCACTTATTTGCTGGTCTGCAAGCTTGGTTCGGATATACTGCAGCAGAATATAGACGGAAGAACAATTATAATGCTATTTCATTAATATTTGATCAAAAAGTTGTTAGACTAGTCATTGCTAATAAGAAATCTTTAAATAACTTTCTTGTTAAATTTCAATATATGTACTTTCAATGTCACGTCGATTAGACATGTTAGAATACATTAAAAACTGACCAAAGTACTTTTTGAAAATAGTAACTGATAGTATGACCCATTTCCCTGTGATTTACTTTGCCTCCATTGTGGCCAATTTTAAACTCTGTGTACAAATAAACCCCTTTCCCTAGAGCGAATGCCTACTTTCAATTCTTGTTAACCCAACAATAGTCATTTTGCTTGTCCACAAAATTGTACGCCTGAACTTTATTATATACTCAGTACAATATCTAGACACTTAACAGTTTCATAATGTTATTTTTGTGGAAGAAAGGGCTATAAATTCTTTTCTAAATAATTATGAGTCCGATGGCGATTTCGTTTCTAATCGTTTTCGTAATCAACCTGGATCCCACGTGTCGTCTGCTTGAAAGAACATACCTCGAAGACTCTCAGCAATAAAGCCACGTATCTCCGCCGTATTCCCAGTGATTTTCCAACTGATGCAAGTGCTATGGTGATCAGAAGAAGGATTACAACTGGGAGAAATAAAAATGAAAGCAACGTTATAAGCAGCTGTTCTGTTAGAAATACCATTTTTAACAAACAGTTAAACATTTATGCATGCCGCTGTTTTCTGGATGGTCTCACAAATGGTAGGGTTGCAAAGGTCAATGTCAAGGCTTTATTTAGGTAGCAAATTTTAGCACTAAAAATAAATAATGCACATCACGAGTAAAGTTGTAAAAAATGAATATCCAAAAAAAAAATTAAAATTCTCGTTTACCAATACACAATTGTATTAATTTTATACCTTTCAATAAAGAAGTGAATTTTTCATTTTTCTTATCGTTTAAAAATTAAGTTTTATTAAATTCAAATGAAAATGAGCGATTCTTATTTTTTTCGTTTAAGCAGATTAAGACAAAGAAATAACTGTTCCAGGTTTCCTTACGTATACCCCGATCTCTCATTTCTAACAACCCTTGTCCTCTACAGCAAGCATGGCGACCTTAGCAGCCCCGAAAGCTGTTAGTCCACTGATTCGGGTATCGGTTTTCTTCATTTTTTTT
>SMGT01002945.1:236420-260120 GCA_004794575.1 Lanistes nyassanus
TTTCTCCTCTCCAAATTCTTTTGTGGGGAGGGTTTCAGAATGTTCACGTAGAGTTGCTAAATGATAGTATTTCACCTGATTTGGTATGTTGCAATCATAAACGCCCTGGAAAACTTAAAATATAAATTATATAATGATACTGATAGTGATACTAATAAACTAGTAATACTACTTTTAATACTAGGACAGTGCAGACAACCTTGCTTTGCTGCTTAGTTTGGATCAGAATTCAGATATATTCAGAGATACTTCGTTTATATTCTTAAATTGCGAATAAACGTATGTTCCTTATCTTATTATTATGTACAACGTGTACTGTAGGATTGTTCGTAATTGCCATTAATTTTCTTAATTTAAGAGGCACCAAATACTGAAATAGTGTCACTGTGGGCCGTGGTAACAGGTACTAGTATTACTCACCTACTTGAATCACAAAACTGCGTACAACTAAACTATCACTGTAGTACAAAAAGTGCAAGTAATGAAGTATTGCTGAACATGTATTAATGTAGCTTGTTTTCTGAAAATGTTTTTATTATCCAATTTTAGTTCGGACGATATGCAGCACTTATTGCGGGTTTCGTATATGGGGCCACACACCTGAGTAAGTATTTTGCTGACATAAACTATCTCAGGTTTTTTTTTTTTTAGAGAGAGAAAAAAACTTACTATGCATGCATTTTTTAAAGATAGGAACAAACATTCTGGCAAAAAAGTTAATTTTTATGTCTTATTTATGAAAATGGTATATGAGATACCAAGATACCTTTTAGTACACCTACTTGTTTGGTTATTTTACATCATTAGCAACAAAGGCAGTTACAGCATCAGTATCTCATGGTGGGATTAGGAGAAAAGGGGGTGATGAGTGCTGTTGGGGAAAGAAGGGGGGAAAGGGGACCAAAGTACAAACAGGTTCCAGGTAAACAGGTGTGTGTGTGTGCTGGAAATGGGACATTGGATCCAGTGTATATCGATGGCTTAGTGCTTTGCTACAGCCTGACCTTTTATGATTTTGGAGAAAAGTACTTTTTATAAAATTTGGAGAAGACAACCATTTTGGCCAAAACCAATGGAGAATACTGCAGAGCAGATTTTAGAGCATATTTTAATAATCTAGTCAAGGATAGTTTTTCACTCCATTATGCAGTCTATTGCCAGGTTGGACATGTGTTTCTTAAAAATTGGTTGTATAGCTCTGTAGACTGAGCACAGTTCATCCTTATATTTATAAGTGATGTATGAAATCTGGATCCCAGTTGATCTGGTATGTATACGAGTACCATTTTCACTATCTTTGTGCATTGTCATTAGTTAATATAGTGACGTCAGCTCATCTGCATGTAACCTGTTACCTACATCAGTTGATGTTTAATCCATGAAGATGCACAAAGAAGCAGAAGAAGCTTTAGGCCTGTAGGCTGTCAGAAATACCATTACTTCTTCTCTTCCTCTCTGGTAGCCGTATTGAACAGAGGTGACCCATCACATAACAGTAACGCAACCATTTGCTGCTGATACAGAGGGCAGAGAGTTCAGATCCCATGTCCGACACAGGTGCTTGCTTTGATTGTGTCTGCTATTTACAAGGCTGGTCACATCAGTTTTCTCCAGCTACTCTGGTTTTCTCCCTTCACCATCATCGCCTTCTTCCTTCCTTTGTCGTGGTGTAGCCTGCATTGCTGACTTAATGTTAGACCATAAACAACCAACCATTTTAAACAAATAATAGCAGCATCTCTCCTTCTCTTGCCATTTCTGTTTTATTTCTGTGCCATAAATGCTTAATGTCTAGAAATGTTGAGTGTATTTTATATTGTTGCATGGATCAGTCTTCCTGTTATTATCATGTTCTGTGCCAAGGACTAGTCACTTCTTTTATTTACTGTATGTACACTCGTGTTTACTTGAAACAGAGACCCTAACTCGCAAAGAGGAAAAAATTCAGGAACATGAGAATAAATTGCGAGCAATCCGTGATGCCAAGCTGAAAGCTGAGGCCGAGCATCTTACCAAGCGTAAGGCTAATCATTGTTGTTTTGTCTTGATATCAGGGGTAGATACATAATTAATCAAATTTATCACATTCGTCAAACGAAACTTGAATGTGACATTATCCAATAAGCATTTGGAATAATAAACCCCCAGTGCTAGAGATAAGTTTAAAACAACTGAAGTACCACAGAGTGTCAACAAGCATGGAAACGGCATTTGAAATATGTTCACCATGTCATGACTAGCTTTTGTGATGCTGGTATCCTTGCATAAATCTAGCCTTGCTTCTCAGATAAGCCCCTTGATCTTGAAACCCATGTGAAGAAGACTCGGGTTGACTAGTATGTGTTCATGAATTTCAGGAATGTATGGGGTAATTCAAAGAGGTCTGAACACTTCTTGATTTGTTTTTTGTTCATAGCCATGCATCTTATGAACATGCAGTCCTAGCCAATTTTTGAAGGAACTCCTATAGTTTTATTCTTTAATGTTGAAAATGCAAGGCTCACATCATATAGCTGGTGTCACTGTTGTAATCTATTAACCTTTTGTGCTTGTGGCTCATCTCTTATCCATAACTATCACATGTAACATATTGTTAGTTTCTGATATGAAGGCTACATCTTGGCTGCCATTTCTTCTGAGAAAAAAGTAAGAGTAAGATAATGAAGACAAAGGAAGATTTACATTTTTGTTCTTTTTTTTCAGTTGAGATGGATGCCTTGGGTCGAGAAGTTGGAATTTTACCAAAATAGCTTCAGGAATAGTTGTAGCTTCAAAAAATGACTGAATAAACGTGTGGTGGGATAAAATATTTGTATCGTTTCAGGGCAAATCACTGAATAGTAATAGCTATGACCTATGAGTGGATGGAATAAAAAAGAATTCTGTTTATGAAACATTGTGAACTGTGTTATGCTTATGGATCTGAGAAACAGATATGATTGGATTTTTTGCACGTTTGTTAACACCAATAAATTTCACTGACCACCTACCCATCTCAGTGACCACCGATAGCATGTTCTATCTCACCAATGACTGCATCCACCTCTGGTATTGAAAGTTAACTTTATGATGCAGATGAAGGGGTGGGGGGTATTTGTTGGTTAATGTCCAGTCGCAAACTAGATGCATATCAGGAAGGTGTTGCTTAGACAAAAGTTTACATGCTGCCACACATGGGACTGCTGGCGCAACACGGGCCTCAGTCCCACCCAGTCACATTATACTGACACTTGGCCAACCAGTCCTTGTACTGTTTTCTGTAGTGCCAGGCGTCTGGCAGGGCAGCTACTAGATTGCCAAGTCTTAGGTATGACTCGGCCAGGATGCAAACCATCGACCTCCCACCTTGGAAGTGGACGCAAAAACCACTAGGCCAACAAGGCGGTTTTTGCAGCTGAAGGATAGAAGCAGCCAGTGAAGCTAAAATGACAGTAAACAGTACTATTTAGTATCACTATTGCGAAATCCTTCAGAAGATGCAGGAAGATCTCCATGAAACCAAGATGTGAATGGGACATGGATGTCGGAGGTCTTGTTCCCAACTCTAGCTGTGAACGGAGGATGTCTGTATGTGTGTGTAGTATGCATGCACAGAATTTGCCAGAACCGCAACCTCTTAATGTGTGGATGTTGACATTGATCTCCAAGCCGTTGGGCCATTGATCCTGATTCCTGTTCATACTTCACAAAATGCATTCATCTTTTATAGCTCTTTCTTGGCGAAGCAGCTATATGCCTTGTCCTGTAGAGCTGGAATGCTGTTAATCAGCTATATCTAGAAGTGAAAGTTTAACCTGTTTTCCATAGACAATGTCTGAAGGGAGTCTTGAGAGCCACCAAGTCTCCTGACCCCTTTCATTGGCATGTCAGCATCTATGAGACCCAAAGAGGCTGCTGGCTTAAAATGAGAGCATGCCTGTAAAGCCGGAGCTGCAATGTTTTGGGAATCAGCACACAGAATTTTGGAGTTTACACCAGGAAGTAAATTGTCTTTCACCTGCACTTGGTGTAAAAGCAAACAAAAGAAACATTACAGTGGAAATTGAGGTGTATTCATTTTTTTTTTTTGGTCCTGTCTTACCATGTCAGTGTGTACACTTTCAGGCGAAAGAGCTAAACACTGTGCCCATCTTCTGTTAAAAAAATCCTCTCGCATTCTTTCAATACAAACTTTTGAGCACACACCAGCAACTCGGAGATGACCTTATTCATTAGCAATTTAATCTGCAACAAACCCAGTTATGAACAAGTCTGCAACTGTGAAAAGGAACATTCAGTGCTATCAAGGAACATGGGGGAAAAAATGCTTAAAAGTTGTGTGGGGAACATCTGATACAAGACAATGGGTATGATAAATTTCTGTAAACAGTTGACAAATACAAAGACTAGTAATAGAAAAAGACCAAGCAAATAAGTTAATTACACCCTAACAACAAAATGTCCTGAGGATTCAAAGAAATGTCTGCTGTTATTTCTCTATGTTGCTCGTCGCCCACAACAACTGACTGGTCCGGGTGTACAGCTCTTGGCTCTTAAACAGGAAGTTGGACAAAATCAGAAATTCCAGCATTAAACTATTTGTATCTATCAAGAGGGACAATTGCATATGACACAGAAATGGTAGATAAATAGAACAAGCTAGCCCTTGTACATCAAAATAACCATGCTCTCAGTCACAAAGAGAACTTCCATTAGAAACATTTCTTTAAAAAAAAAAAACTTTAAATGTGATTATGTAAAATCAAAATCCAAAAGTCTTGTACCATAAAATGTAGAGGCCTCACAAACAGTAGACAAAACGCAAAAGGACAAAACTGTGGCAGATACACTGGCACGTTCCAAAGCACACAGAACAGCTTGAATATGTTTCTAACAAGGTTTCAACTGCACACACTTGGGAGGAAGCCTGCAACTTTTTTTTTTCAGTGTCAGCTTGTGACCAATGTCAAAAAGGGGCAATGCAGAGGATGGTGGAACAAAGAGATTCCAACTTCTGTGCTTTTTATCAATCTCCAGAGAAGATTCTTGTGAACGAATGCCTCTTACTTAGCCTTTCCTTGATTGGCCACCCTTTCTTGTGCAGCCTTCACTTCTTCCTCTGAAGCTAGATAGTAGTGCTTCACTGGTTTCAGGTTTTCATCCAGCTCGTAAGCAAGGGGAATGCCTGAATATGAGAGTGAACTTTTCACTGAGGGATCATGTGAACATTATGCCAGTTTCATAAAATGCGCAACTAGAGATGCATTTATGTCTGGTGTCTGATCCTCACAATCGTTTATAAAACGATAGTATCTTAACTCCTGCTTGCACAGACCTATAGATACGCATGCCATCTACGCATATTCTTGCAGAAACCATTGTCCATACCTAACCCACATTATGGGCAGATTTTGCTTCACATTTTCAGCTTTACTTATATATTTTTACAATCTTATTTCAAATGGTCAATAGATTTACATTTACAGGGCATTTTAAACTGGGTGCTTTTTTAAAACCCTCTTTTTTCCCTTTTGCAATGTAAATTTTTGAAGGAAGATATTCCAGCAGGTATAAATGACTGACAGAGTTTATTACCTGTGGGAATATTGAGCTCCATAATATCACTGTCACTGATGTCATCCAGGTACTTCACCAAGGCCCGCAGACTGTTACCATGGGCAGCAATGATCACCTTCTTGCCACTCTGTCAAAATTAAAACAACTTGTAGGGTGGGGTAAAATCTTGATTCATTCGTGCAGCATAATAATGATAATTTATCTGTCATGCACATGCCATTTATACTGTATCAAATTTATTTTTTAAGTGTATTTCTATAGCACAATTCCTCCGAAGAGCTCCGTGGGCTTTACAGAAAATAAAGGGAAAGAAACCAATAAGAGAACAAGAAAACAAAACAATAAAATTCAAAATATAAACAAATCATCCAAGAAACATGGAAACGCATTAATAAAATACTTTAGCAGGCATATAACAATTACAATATGCAGACCAGTGCCTGACACCTAAACCCTATTCCCAGTCTCTCTCTCTCTCTCTCTCACACACAGACACAATCCCACAAATCAGGCCCTGTGTAGCACAACCAAACTCATACACAGCCAAGATGTCAATGGTCAAAAGCAGCATAGAACAAATATGACGAGATTTGAACATTTGCAGGGAGGGTGAATCACGGAGATTGGCAGGCAATGAGTTTCACTTGCTGGGGCAGAATAATGAAAGAAGCACTGACCAAATGATTTGGAATTAGTTTTAGGGGTTGACAGAAGCTTTTCAGAGGAACTATTTTTGACCCTGTATCTCGGTGAGTTTTTTGCCATTTTAAATATGTTACTTACCATTTAAATGTACACAAAAGCACTATTTACTATTCCTACTATCTGCATGGCATGTAATATCTGGAATACTGATAAACTGCAACAGCACAGGGCTGGCAACAAAAATGGACATGCACATCTGCACGCATATTTGCTCAAAATTTCTACTCTTTTGCACCCACAGAAGCTCCAGACATTTCATAAAGTCAAGCATTTTTTTTAATCAAACATTTCAAAAACAAATGTTCAGGAGGCTCTAGTATCTGATAAACAAATTTTCCGTACATAATTCTCATTCTGCTAATAGTTATATTCCACAGGATAAATAAGGTATTTATGTGTGCCCCAACAACTATGGCGTAATTCTTGCATGCTGCAGTGTTGTGTCTTTACCTTGACTGCTGGAGCAATGCTGTCAGTCCAGAATGGCAGAACACGTGCAACAGTGTCCTTCAGGCATTCACAGGCAGGAATCATTCTAGGGTCAAGATTCTACAGAATTGTAACAGTTTTCTGGTCACTGATATGCTCTCAATAACAGCATGATGGCATACAATCCCATGCCACTCAATCATCACTGTATTCACCTCAGATTCAACTCAATGTTTTTGTCTTGTGTCAAGAACAGGCTTCCAGGTATTTAAAAAAAGGCTTTAAGAACATCTAATGGTAAAAAAGCAAAAGAGACGGCTTATAAATCAGATATGCCACATATTATGTCTTGTTTTAATAATATTACTAAAATACCAAGTGGCAAGATGTGTAGATGCATGCTCACCGCATATCGTGGGTCATTACCTGACCACTCCTTGTCACTGGGGGTCAGTGCAGGAGGTGGTACATCATATGATCTTCTCCAGATCTGTCAACACCAAGACTCTGATCAACCTTACTACTTCAGCAATGAAACCTGACTTATCTGCCTTACTGCATTTGATTAAAATTTAAGAACATGATTTTAAAGAATATTTATACTAAATGCACAGTTTTTCACTTCCCATATAATCAAATACAAAAAGTTGCATCAAACATACGATCCTTACCTTGACTTTATCTTCACCATGTCTAGCAGCCGTTTCTGCTTTATTGAGACCTTGTAAACCACCATAATGGCGTTCATTCATACGCCATGATCGAATAACTGGAATCCAATGTAGATCAAGGCCATCTTGTATAAGGTAGAGGGTCTTTATGGCCCGTGTCAAAACACTAGTGAAAGCCAAATCGAAGGTGAAGTTCTTCTTCTTGAGCAACTAAAAAGAAAGAGCAAACATTTCAATTACCTCAAGAAATGATACGGCAATTGGCATCGTCATATATTTATGTATATAATTTTCTAAAGAAATGGTAAGGTCTCTTCATGTATATATATATATTATACATGAAGGTATTATTATTATATATATCAACCAACCATGAAGTTAGTCATTAAAAATGAAGAGCGTGAAGAACAAGAATGATCGCAGCAAGTCGCCAACTTCCAAAAACGGGCGATGCTGTGGCGTGAGGAAGTCAATGACTGAATGACATTAGATGAATAGATCTAGTGGAGAATGAAATTTACTCTGTAAACACTAAATATAAGGCAGTTCTCATCATCATGATTTGATATCTGGCGCCAGTTAATGACTAAATGAGTTATCAGTTTTTATCACAACTCAAACTAACACATCCGATATGATCTGAAAGTCATATTACAGAATGTGATAACTACCGGCTTTCGGCAAGTACTGAAGTAGAGCTAGTCAGTAATCAGTTTTCTAACACTGTAACTTCAAAACCTGCTTAAGACTACTCTACTGTCAGTGTAACAACAGTCATACTAATAAGTAATATAAATATCGACACTGACACTAGTGACAGGGAATCAGTGATCACTTCTGCTTACTTCTGCAGCATATTTTGCTTCGTTGATGCCAGTTTGTGACAAATCTGCATCATGCCATCCACAGAACAAATTCTGTTGATTCCATTCGCTTTCTCCGTGCCGCACTAAAACCAAAGTATATTTGGAAGCCATAACGATGTTACGAGGTTTCTAGGTTTCCGCGATTCTGCACTGTGAAGTCGACCTTCAGACGTTCCTAAGACACGACCTTGACCTACGGGTAAGCGGGGACAAAACTCGACACCATTGCGTCCCTTGGCCAGTTATTTGGGGGGAGGGGGTAGGGGTAGGAGATGAAGCGCCGGGTCCCCTGGCTAAGTAATTCATAATAATGATTAATCATAATTTATTATATAATCATATACATATGATAACTCCAACAAGAAGTCCTGGCAGCGCTCAACATAACCGTATGAAGACGCATGCGACCAAGGGAGTTTACCGTACCCAAACACGTAGCAAAGAGAGGGTCGAAAGAAAGGAACATGGCAGATCCTCAAAAAAGATCTGGCATCCCTTTCTTTATAACGACTCTAGTCTTCACACAGCTAGCCCTCAGTACACGACGTGTGCATACAGAGAATCCCTATTAAATGTAGTCAGCCCGCTCACTAAGCGAGTGCTGGCAACTGGAAAAGTGGGATCCAAGACAAACACAACATAGGACAAATACATGAAATCCTCAAGGTGCAAATTATTTTAAACAAGGGAACTGTACCAAGCTCGAAAATGACAAAGACGAAGACAATCTACATGTTTCGGGGCACTACTTCATCAGGACGACACAAAAACGACGAAAAAACGAAAAAGAAAAAGACTTCAGCTGCAGTGGATGTGACGCGTGGGCTGAATAGCAGGGGAATGACCAAGGGACAGTGAGTAAGAAGGGAAAAGAGGGGCAGCCAGTCGCAAGGTGGGTAGGAAAAGGGTAGAGAAGGGTGGGGGTGGAGAGTGGGCGGGAGAGAGAGAGCAGCGCGGGTAAGCTAACAGCTAGAGACGGAGGGGTGAGGGGGTTAAGGGAAAGGAGGGGGAGGGTCAGTGTTTTAGGTTGAGACCTGTGGGTGCCATGGTGCCAAAATGGGTAATGAAGTACTGTATGACTCCATATTCTTACGGTCAATGGAATCGCCCTTCATTTTCCAGATATCACAGACCCTCATGTTGTCAGCTGTGTGTGGGGGTCTGAAATGACGTGCAACTGTGTGTTTCTGCGGAGGAGAAAATTAAAATTAATACACAACGTATTAATTACACATGATTTGTAAACTAGCGGCTTCCTCGTTTACACCGAGTCGATCTGGGGCATGCCTTTAAAACATGAGCTATTTATTAGCAGCATCCTAGTGCTCTGCGCAGTCGATCCGGTGTAGAAAGATTCGTCCGCCAAGAAATCAGAGGTCATGTATATCTAGGCAGAATTAGGATATATGCTACAGTATACCCATGCGTACGCGTCATTATATAGTTACTGTGGTTAATATGGTCCGAGGATCGAAGTTGCCAGTTATTAGTTAAATTAGGGTTGTTTTTTTATCTCAGCATTTGGGTTAGCGTTAGGGAAAGGCTGACGTTAGGGTTAGTGTTTTGGCCCTAGAGAATGTATTATACAATTTGCTCCTCTCTACTCGCGCATGCGCAATGTTTGCCTGACCAGATTTCACGGCGTCATTAAAATGCCAGGAGCCACGTTCCCCACCCCGTCCCTTCCCCCAAAATACAGAGATGGAGGCAGAGCAGGCGGAAAGGGGGAGAACATTTGTCATTCCTTTTAATAAAACCCAGAAGGTGATCATGCTTCGTATAGTAACAACACTAAGATCCAATAACAACACCCATAGCTGCGGTTGGGATGGGCAAATGGAGTGTTTTCCCTTTATTTTGCAGGGGTCGCCGATTTTCACAAGCTTTGGCTTTTGGTTTCTGTAGAAGCTAGGTACATTTTGCTAATTAAAAAAAATTGATTTTTACACTGATTTCATTAAGCAGCAATATTTTATATTATTCCTTACTATTTGGCTGTAAACTTTTTTTTGTTGGGGTACGTGTAGCTTTTAAAAAAAAGTAATTTTCTTACTCCTACGCTATCCTTTCCTACACTTATGAATTAACGTATAACATTTAATTCATGTCGAATAGTTCCTGTTTCCTTCGATAATTAATTTCGTCATGAGTCGACGTTGCACTGATACTTTCACTGTTAGGAAAGTCCATGCTGCAGTCCTAGATCACTGTTAGTTTTACTAGTGGATGCCAATCCATCACATTTTATTGTTTTTTGTGATTGAGAAAAGATGCTTCTAATTTATCCGTACTTTTTTCGTACATCGTACTTCCTTTCTGAAAGAAATCTGACCGAGAACACTGAAGTCACATATTTTTAAACGGTCACATCAGAGCAGATCTTCACTTTTATTCATTTCACATTTGTAATCGCAACGAATAAATCGGGGTAACTGCTCTAAACACATAAACACTAGTGGTGTTTTACCGTTACTACTTACACTAGTGTAAGTACTTCATAGAGGCAACTTCGCTACGTTGTTAGTATTGTACATAGCTTTTCGTTTTAGTCATGCTGCTGTTGTTTGTACGACTATTAGTATTAGTTTGGTAATTTGCTAGCAAAATCAAAAGATGTAAAACATTTTTCAGGCAAGCAATGACCACTAGGTCAGAGAAAATGGGGAAAACACAGAATGAGCAGAAGGACAGGGAAAGTGAGGTAGTTTTAGATCTTGCAAGCTTTGTAACAGAGGTAGAGCGATTCTCGTCACTTATTGAACCGTTCGCCTTTTTCTTCTATGCCATTGATGACATAAGGAGGTAAGTTCTTCACATTGTCATAGCTTCCTGATTTATTTGCTGATGTGTTTTATACAATTATGTGTGAAGGGTAGCTATCAGTAACTATTCATTGCATGACAATATTGAAATATCTGTTACATTTTAAAATATGTGCATAAAGAACACATCTAATGCATGTATAATGAGGGTATTTTTGCTTTGCCTATTTGTTCGTCACTTGTCACCGTCAGTGAGATTACAAAAAGTCCTCGAGCTTGCATTTATTTACCCTCTACAGATGGCAATTTCCAAATGCTACTATTGCCTTTTGGGTATTGGCCAATATTTGCTGTTTTGTCCTGACACAAGGTAGGTCAGTTTTTTTCATTATGGTCTTTATGAATCTATGCTTCTTGTGTGAGAAAAAAAGACCATTTCTTGGTAACTTGGTAGTCGGCTCACCATCTGTAATCTAACTAGAATGTAACTGATTGACAGTGATAGTGACCTGAATGTGTTGCAACAATGTGTTTCTTTTGTGCTCATTTAGAACCCCTAAGGTATACTTCAAAATTGAAGCCATTTAACTCTTTGCACTAGTATGGCATAGATCTATGCATGACATTGTGCACAGATATTGGCATTTTTACAAAAATATTGCTAATAAACTAAGACACTTGCAGTAATATACTTTATTTATTTGGAAAGATCAATTATTGGACTTTAAAATTCTTAAAGAAATGTTATTGGAGGTTTTAATATTTCTTACTATTTGATGTCAAATGTGGTTACTGTATGCATGAAATAAAAAAGTCTAATAAATTTCACATGCCACCGCTTGCTCACTTTTGACATCTCTGAACTCGATATCATTATCACTGTCTGACCTTTAATAAAATCCAAGATTGACTAAATTGTCTGAACTTTCAGCCTAAATTATATTTAAAGTATCTTTTTCTACCAAACTTGATTTGATTTGAAATTTTTTTTCCATCTGGCAACCATTTATTGTGAGTTATTTAACTGTCCTGTTAAGCAGGTACTCAGCGAAAACTATTGGCAAGCCGAATATAAATTTTAAAAACTTATTTAAACAGTGCAGGGGATTCAACTGATGATAGAGCTTTCCAATAATACCAGGATGAGTTCCCTTTCACTGTTAAGTGCATCTGCAGGATTTTAAAAAAAACACATCAAAACATACATTTCAATGCGATATGAAGGGTAATTGCGATCATCAGAACTGACATTTTGATATGAGTGCGAAGAGTTAATATGCTGAATAATCAGTCATGAGTAGTGTGCACAAATTATCTCTTCTTAGGCTGCTGATGCTGCTCGGCTGTTTTAATTTTTACAGAGTGTGCAAAAATTAATGGTTTCTAGACCTAGTGAAAGAAGGGTCTGATGTTCAGGTTTACAAACTGCATCATAAACCATTTTTTTTTACAGAGCAATTGACAGTTACTCTGTTAAAAAGTCAAGAACCCATTGGTTTGTTTGTAATTCTGATGTTATTAAAACTGTGAAAGCCAGAGAAGCAATGAAAACTTTCCCGATGGATGTCTTACAGAGATATGATGAGTTTTGTTAATAAATTGTTTCACTGAAAAGAAAGTTAAAAGTATCAGTTTGATTATGTCTGAGAAGTTCGTAGTGCTCAAAAACTGTCACTTAGTATCAAGCAAGGCACTACCGTAAACTGATAGCCTAAAATAGAAAATCTTAACACTCATCTGTATGCATAAACACAATCAGACATTTTTTGTTTACTTTTGGTTTGCCAGTATAAAGAGATTTCTAACTCTCCACCCGACTTCAGACCTCCTGTGTGGCCATATACCCATAAAGCTGCCAGCCCTTGTGCAAAAGCATATTGTATGGGGACACCTTATAGGCTGACATATGTATTCATTGGTCTTTGATAAGAAAATGATAAGAAAACTGTAAATGAATTAGTTTCCTGAGAGTACCAGGTGCTGTAACCTGCTGTATGGCCGTATGCACTTGACACACAAGTATGATATCAGATACATTAATGGTGTCTGTCACAGGTGCTGTTTTCATCCTGATATCCTGTCTAGTCATCGCTGTTGCAACTGTTTGCCTCTGTCAGCTTCACACCCGTGTTCTTGACAAGTACCTGCCCAAAACCAAACCTGAACAGCACAACAGAAATCCAGCTGAAGAGACTAATACGTTAGACACCATACAAAACTTTCAGTACAGGTTAGCTTATATGCCATAAGTTATGTCATATTATTCGCCTTACGTGCGTTTTGTTAACAGCATATCAATTTAAAAAAAGTTACGACTGCAAGTCATGCCTGAAGTGTAGAGACTGAATGGTGGTTTCCCCAAGCATATTTTTTACTGAGAGCATAAGAACAGGGTTGCAAAGTTTGTCTCTAAGTCTAGGCAGGATGACATTGAAGACTTTTGTTTCATGAAGTTTTATTTGAATACAACTTCTGACAGTGGCTATAGGTCACCAGTCTCTGCTTATACACATGAAGTATTCCCAGCTGACATGAACCAAAGCTTTTTTAAAAAAAGCTGTATTGGTGAGAGGGGAATGTACAAAATATATAAAGTATACAATATATTTACTGTCAAATTTGTGTTTACTATGCTTTTAAAAAAAGTAAGATTTTATGTTGCAAACTCTAAAGCTATGCAGTGGAATTTTTTCATCACGGTCTTTCTCCAGCTTGATTCAGATGCATGATTTTGTGGTGAAGAGCAACGAATATCTGACCTATTTCTACGCTGTGCTCAAGTGGGATGACACAGTACCAGCAATCATGTATGTACACCAGCTTGTGAGAAAATAAATGATTACTTTCTCATGTTACTATTTGATGTGCGTGTGGTTATGGACCTTTTGGCATCTGTATATTATTTAAGTGATCAGAAGCTTAAGATTTGTAACATGAGACATTTCTCTTAACACTGGGTTATTTAAGTAAATAGGTTCTCAAAAATTAAAATGCCGAGGGAAGCATTAAAAAAAAACCACAATGAAGGAGACTGCAGTTGCAAGAAGATCCAGAAAAACCTCAAAATGGTAGTGAGGCAACTCACTGCCTTTATGATGTTTTCCTAAAATGCAGAAATCTAGCGTTCAGAGTTCTTTAAATTAAGGCTATACCAAATACCAGGTCTTTGCTATTAATCCAGTTATAAATATTCTGTTTTAGAAAGGCCAAATGCTGATAGTACATTCATCTCAAGTTCTCTCATCTCTCTGCTCTGAATGGCTTCTTTTCTTCAAAGAAATGGATGCTCTTGTAAAGATTTTTCAATTTGAAAGTGGGGAAAAAAGTGTCTATGTTTCTTATTCATTCAGATCCTCAGAGCATAAATACTGTAGAAAATATGTTCCGCATGATTGGTTTGCATATTTCCAGTTATTACACGGAGGTTTGTGTCTCCATGCTGTGCCTGGTTGTATTTCCCGTGAGATGGAATTGCTTTCTCTTCATCAACTGGTTTTTCCTGTGCCACCCCAACATGATAAAGAGTAAGTGAGACTAAGACCTTGCGTGTGAGAAGTTGATAAAAGTGATATTTTGTAGGAGATGCGGGGAGCTGTTTTGGCTATGTATGTGTGTACGCTGTTTGTGCCCACATATGCTAGGGCTGTACTGAATACCAGTTCTTTTACTATTCAGCTGAATACAAATATTCGGTTCTTAGGGTGACAAGGGAACTGGACCAAGCTAGAACAGGACAAAGACGAAGACAATCTACATTTTCGGGGTACTACCCCTTCATCAGGACGACACAAAAACGACGAAAAAACAAGTGCCCCGAAACATGCAGATTGTCTTCATCTTTGTCCTGTTCTAGCTTGGTCCAGTTCCCTTGTTTTAAATTTAATCTGGATTTTCCTCCAAGCGGCAGTCACTTGTTTTTCTTTTATGGTTCTTAGGGTGGGCAAATGTGGATACCAATATTGCATTCATCCCAAGCGTGCTGACACAGTCAGATCTTACACTTTGGAAAGGTGAATCTGTCACTGAAGAAAGGAATGGGAAAAGTAAATTATAGCCAAGCCTATTGTAACACAAGTTGCCTAGTGATAAGAGTTGTTAGGAGAGAACTCTTTTGTTGTCATCTTCAAACATTGGTGCAATACTGTCCTTCAATATATAGATTTGGGTGGAAGATTGATATTGAGAGAGCCGATACCTTTTCAGCTGGCTACAAATGCTGGACAGATTTCGTTGAGTCTTTCAACAGGACGAAAGAGCAGAGCACCCCTTCTCCCTCCAGTATGTCTTCAGCATCACAGGCTGATGTTCCCCAGCAGGCTGCAGCAGTGGATAGTGTAAATTCTGCACCAAATGCTCCACTTGTGAGTTAGAACTTTGACTGCTGTGCTTATCTCTTCTTCGAGTATATATTCTAGCTCAGTGAGTTGTTATTAATACTAGGGCTTCCTGTCACAACACCAAATACTGCAACAACTGTGTGTGAATGTTCTCAGTGGATGCAGAAAAATCACAAAAATGCAGATAAGAAGAGGTTTCAGTCATTTTAGTGGTGCAGTTGCAAACCCTGTCCCGCTCCTGATGCATGCAAGTTCCAGTTGCCCAGTGCATTTGTGGAACTGAAATCCCGAAGCCTAGGGGGTAATTACCAACACATTTGGAGATAAGAAGACCGTAGTGTCATTACTTGAAGGTCGTTGAGGGCTGTAGTATCAGAAGGTTGACAACAGCAGACAGGAAGTCTTCAGTGATAGTGCCAGGGCGTAAAAGGTTCACAGAAATAACATCTTAACACTCCTACCTTTCTCCCATTACCCCCACTCCCACCTTCTTATGTGTGCCAGACTTTCCATATTTATTTAGAAATCTATATAGCACAAAAACTGCCTGTTCGGTTTTTGTTGTTGTTTTTTTTTTTGTTCGTTTTTTTTCCCCCAGTTGTGTGCTGGCTTTCCACAATGTCACCGACCAATAATACAATGTAGTCATTTGCTTCTGGTTATAGCTGACATGCGTTGTGAAGACGCTAGCGACGTTATAAATCTTACTGCTACCAACGATATCGGCAAGTGACACTTGGCAAAAATGTTGAGAAGGCTCGCCAGAATGCCCAGAAAAACATTAAACAAAGATTGCAACACATGGTGAAATTATCAGATTATTATACCAAGGTTCCCCAATCAGGCATCAATCTTCATTCTTGTGAACCTTGGTATTTAAAAAATAAATTCCCATCATTAAAACAAATGTTCAGTCACAATCTGTTTTCAGTATAGCAGAAATTTTTCGCTTGCACCCATGTATTAGTTATGTATAAACCACTGGATTAGTGGATACAAAATGTAGAGTTCTCTTGTAAGGATTTGGACTTTTTCTTGAGAAATCTTTAGAGTAACTGGTCATAGTGAGAGTAATTAGAGGGAGGTTGCCCTTCAGTGTGATCCCTGGATAAATATAGTCAGAAAACCCCAGAGTTTTGCTTGATGAAATGGTGGAAAGACGAAGCTCTGTTACAGAGCGAACCACCCAAAAGCAAAGCAGGAGAGGATGTAGACAGCATCGAGGGAGAGGACAAGGATGATTCCTCAGATGTGAGTAGTGTGTGAGCTTCCTCACTTCCCTCACTTAGCATTCAACTGTGGTCATAAGAAAGAACTAATATTCAAGAACTTCTTATTTCTTGCTTCTTTTTTGTAAAACTTTCATTGCTGCTGTTGTTTATGGTGCCAGTTTAGTGCTTGGTGCTGGGTAAATTTCACCGTTAATAGCACCAGGTGGGATGAGCCTTTGGGAGGCCAAGTTGCAGGAAATTGTAACGGTTGCCTGCCCATCTGCACAGATTGACCTCATTGAGATGAGTAACATGGTGGACGAGTCGCTTAGTAAGCTGGAGCCGTCTCCCACACGACCAGGCATGGTGGCTAGACTTCTGGAGCTCAAACGAAGGCGTTCACAGATGGCAAATGGTGAGAGCATTTGCATAGGTCAGAATAGGCACCAGGGGCTGAGATGACTACAAGGACCTATTACAGAGCATTGCAGTCATCCAAGTCAAGTCCTGGCATTGCTGCTTCATAACTTTAAAACACATTAAATATATTTTGTATGCTCCCTTTGGCTTTCTTCCTTTTTTTTGAGGGTGGGTGGGCTGGGTTGTGGGGGATGGAATGGAGCATGTTCTTTGATATATAAAAATGAATCCGTGACGAATGTGCCTGTTTTCAACAGTTGCTTGGTTTTTCTCATTTCTGGGGCGAATGTTGTGGATGCACAACTTCCAGGTTGGGCGTGTCTAAATCTGGCACACAACAATCACCTTTAAAATGGACTTTAATTATTTGCATAGAGATTCAAACTTACATTGTGGCTTGAATAGTAGTGTGACAGAATTCATTGTTTGTTTCAGAAAATTGCTTTGGCTGCAGAGTTTCATTTACATCTATTTTGAAAAGAAGAGTAAGTGTTGAGTGAAAAGTCTCCATTAGTAGCTTCATAGCATTTTGTGACATTCAGATTTTTTTAAATGGCATGGTATATCTTTTGCCTGTCATTTAACTGTTTTGGAAGAAAAGATTTAGTTATATATTTGATTTGATTATATTTGATTGATGATATAAAATGTGAGCTGTAAGCTGAAATTGCATGTGTGCATTCATAATTGTGTGTGTGTGTGTGTGTGTGTGTTCCAGCATTACTGTCGTCACTGTGGTAACAGTTTCTGTCACAAGTGCTGCAATCTGAAAGTCCCACGCTCAGTGTTTGGTGCTACCGGTAAGTTAGCTAAAAAAATATATATGTATGTATAATAATCTCTTTAAAAAGTATCTGATTATTAAGACTTTACGGGCTTACATCAAATACATTACAGTGATATTTGAGGATCAGGTTTTACTTCAGTTGATTAGGGACAATTTTCACTTCACATTAAACACTATATTGAAGCTAAATCATTTGAAGAAAGGGAATTCAAGAAAGTGTTTGGCCATTTCCTCTGAAGAAAAGGAGAGGGGAAAGGAGTATTGGAGGAGCAAGGTATCTACTTTTCAGCAGCCGTTTTAAAAAGTTTAATTTCTCTGGTTCATTGATTGGCATTGGTAAGTCTGCTGACCAGGCATTCTGTGTGCGTTTTATACAACGAGGGGATTATTGTAACTTCGGGGGTTCCTGAAGTAGCGAGTTTATTTTGCCTGCTGTCTTTTGAATCTGTAGAGTTCATTGAAACTGTTTCAGCCCCTGCTGCTAGTAAAGAGACTGTTTTGGTGTGCAACAATTGTCACACACTTTTAACTGGACCTGCAGATGGCACTGCAACCCAAGTACAGAAGAGCAGTGGTGATGCAAGCTGACACCATGAAGCGTGCTTCAAAGATAATGGTAAGCAGTCCGACCGGTTCCAAATATTTGTCACGATGCTGTACCATGATCCAGAGTTCTAAATGCTCAATTAGCGACCCCTAACCACACCTTCCACAAACAAATATACTCACCAATACAACCCTGGTAAGGCCCCTCCGTGCAGGGAGGATGAGAAGGCAGTGACACTTCTTCGTTTCATCCTGGAGCTGGCAGCTCTCCTGCAGGAGACCACACCACAGCCGGAAGTAGCCGGGGACGTGTCCTGGTGCTCTTCTGTCCACCTTCCGATGCCACGCTCGCAAGACGCTCTTCTGGCAGGCCATGGCCAGCGGCTTACAAGAAGCCAAAGCCCAGATACAAGCCATGATTACAGACCAGATCCACCATCAGGCAGTGGATGGTTAGACATCACATAGTCAAAGCCATGATTACAGACCACATCCACCATCAAGCAGTGCATGGTTAGACATCACACAGTCACAGCCATGATTACAGACCACATCCACCATCAAGCAGTGCATGATTAGACATCATATAGTCACAGCCATGATTACAGACCACATCCACCATCAAGCAGTGCATGATTAGACATCACATAGTCACAGCCATGATTACAGACCACATGTAGCATCAAGCAGTGGATGTTGAAGAGAAGAAGACGCTTGCCCTGTAATGGATGTTTCTGTTGTATAGATGATGTCATTTGCCTTGCACAAAATTTGTTGAAGCAACAAAGACATTTGCCCTGTAATAAATTTGTCTGTTGAAGAGGTGCAATATTTTTTGCTTCTCTTGTTCCAGGTGTGAAGAACTTTGACGAAATTGTTCTGATTAGGAAATCCTACGAGAGCTTATCTGTGGAGCTCAATTCAAGTAATGTGCAAGCAGGAAGCTGTTAAGAAAGTTATTAAAATAAAACTGGGCTTTTTGTATTGTGTAATACTAATAGATGCTGTGCAAGTGAAATAAGCTGTGATATATTGCTTTTGGTCAACGTGGTAGAAAAAAATTTATTTTTGATGAGCGTCAGCCTAGTTCTTAATGGGCATAGTTTTCATTTTTATTGTTACTTTCCACATTTTATAAGGTATTTCGTATTTTTCCTTTTTTAACTGCTTTTCAGTGCCAACATTTTTTTAAACCATTCTATTTCAAAACATGGGAATATCATGTATACAAAGATATGGTACAAGAAATGCAAACATAATCCTACTGGCACCAGTGTTGAAGTAACAAGCATGTTCATGAAAGTTTAACTGAGTTGTATTTCAGTTATGATTTGTTTAGTTTGGAAGAGAATCTCTACAACTTAAAATCATGGCCACATGAATTGTTAGTAACTTGCTACAGTATATGAATATCTTGCAGTTTTTAATCTGTCTTCAAGTATAAACATTCCTTTAAAGGGAAAGAAATTGAATGAGATTTTGAATTTTCTTTACCTTCTTTGTTATGTTACTTTTTAATGCAACCAGGGTTTCCAATTTTACTTTCTGTGTAATGAGCAGATGAGATGGTCAGGCATATTTAGTTTGTTTCCCAATTTGTCTTTTTTGTGCGTAACTCTCTCATTTATAAAAACTGTCACAGTGCATACTGACTTAAGATTTTATTAGATAGAGGCCTGGGGGCCATTTTAAAAAAAGAATCTTTATTTTTATTGGCATATGCTGACTTAAGTCACACACTAATGTAAACATTTGCAATAGTCTTGTTAATATAATATAAAGATAAACTACTAGTTTATACTATGCTTGTGTTTTCGTCAAAGACAGCTGGAATATTGTTACATTTCTAGGAATAATCATTTGTATGTTGTTTTCAGGCAAAAAGGGATGGAAGGATAATAGATAACTGATGTGACCTCTGTTTCCTTCTACAGCAGTGTTATTGCCCTAAGGAAAAAAAATTTATTAATCCAGTTTTAATAGGTGTGCATTCCCCAACACTGAGACCCGATCTACATCAGTACATGCACTGTAGGATGGCGCTGGTTAAGGATGGGATTGTTGGGCATTTTATATATATATATGCACAATGTATATTAAGACTTTTGAGCAGATATCTAATAAAGTTTTATGAGTAGATGTCTAACTTAAAATATTACCAATGTCTTCTTGTGATGAACAGTTTATTTTTAGCAAAAGACTTGCAAATGTCTTGCTCAGAGTGATGCAATATACATTAGATCATAATCCGTATGAACTGAACTCAAGGTTTATGGTTCTGAATGCATTTGATTGATTCTTCAGTATGTTTCAGAAGTATTGGAAGGCATTTGTACATAAAATGACACTGCTCCCTGACCTTTAAAAACATCACATTGTCACAGTTAAGTTCAGACCTGACTTCCAACACGTTTATGATGTTGGCCTGAGATCCAAATTCTTTGCGTTTAAAGAAGTATATATTTTATTCAGACTGAATTATGATTTTTATATGTATAAAAATTGAAGATGATTTTGCTTTTCTGATAAATTCTTAGCTATTATCATCACTTGGTACATAAGTGGGAGCTGTCAATTTAATCATATTTGGAAAGTCTCTCTTCCAAACAAGCAACCACAGTTGCAAAAACAACTTTATCATAAAATCTTTTAAAAAGAGCGGCTTGTTAGAATATGAATGGTGAGAGTGACTGACCATCAATTTTAAGTTACTGTACATATGAAAAACTTGAAAATATGTGTCATATAGATCTGAATCAAAATTTGTCCACAAGGGGAAAAAAGGTTAAAGCTGTATTTGTTTATTATGAAATGTCTTAGCTGCCTGTAATCCTTAACTGCCATGAGATCGGATATTGATAGTTCTATTTTCTCTGTCTGCTAGTGAGAGGTAGTATAAGCATTTTCTAGCTACAAGTATTTCTTTGGTGTCTGAGTTCTATATGTCTGTGTATGGTTATCTTTGAAACATTTGCCACAGTGAAGTATTTTCTAGCTACAAGTATTCCTTTGGTGTCTGAGTTTTATATGTCTTGTGTATGGTTATCTTTGAAATATTTGCCCCTATGAAGTATTTTGTAGAGTGAATGCTGACTCTTATTCACTCATATACATTTTTTAAAAAATTTGAATTAATCACGATCAGATGTGTTATAATCATGAAGCAAACTCTTCCCTTTGAATTAAAGGATTGATGTATTTTTTAAGCTGTTCACAAGTGTCTGCTAACAGAATTTTGCTAAGCACAATGAAGTGTTTCTACAATAGTTAACAATAATGTAGTTCACTAGTATCATTGCGCATTTATTATATGCACACTTTCTTTTTTCTAATATTTAATCATTTCGTTCTCATGTTGTGATCTTGGCATCGGCAGTAGAGAAAGTTATTACATTTTATAATTTTGTTCCAATCTAGTCCAAGTTAAAAATCTGCTGTCATGTTCATGCTTCCATTTGATCTTGCAATCTGTTGTGCACCAAAAGAAAAAAAAACCTCAAGACTTTGTTGACTACTTTTGCCAGTCACAAAAACATCAGCACAAAGAAAGCTGAGAATGTTCTTCCTGTCTTTAAAATTATCCATGTTATGTGCATGTGTTTGTAGTTTTGGGCAGTCATGTGTCATTACTTTAGCTGACAGCTTTGTGAAATGTTTCAAAATGAAAATAAACAATGGTCATCACCATGTTGATTTCTTCACTTACATTTTGTTTAGGGAAACAGGCTGTCTGCCCTGTTTTCTTGATTGCCATGTGTCGGCCATATTTTGCCCATGTTTCTACAACATGCTTTTTTCTCCAAAAAATTATTGTGAAGTTTCTTCCTGTTGATGTTGTCTGTCATGCTGCCACATTGTAAGACTGTAGCTTAACATAGTGTTTGCATATGTGTACAGCTATTCCATCATGATGAAATGTATCTTTCTCAAGAAATGAAGTCAGTGTAAAGCGAATCTGCCATTGTTAAAGGGATCGTTTGTACCCGCTTTGCAAACAAGGCATTTTGTAAACATTGCTGAGGGCTTGTATGCTTGAAACATATTTCAGCAGACAAATCTTACACCAGGGATCGTATGCCCAGGCATGTGGTTCAAATACAACATGTTGTAACTGATTTGTGCTTCGTGACACTTATGGCCTGTGGTTCTCTTATCTCAGTAGCAGGTTCCCTTATTTATAAGGAGGCACAGAGCACATATCCTGCTAATGCTATGGGAGGATTTGGAAATTTCCTCCAAGAAAAAAAAAACAGTACATCAGCTGAAATGATCACGTGCCTGATCAGATATTAACCATGTATGGAAGTGGGAAATGCCACAACTAAAGAGACTCAGTCGTGGCCAACTTCTCTGCTACTTTCTGGAACCTGCTGTGTGCTTTGTGGGAAGACGTTTCTGATTATGGCCCATTCAGCCATACTGCTCAATGATTAAAGAGACTTCTTCACTGCTCTTGAGAAAATGTACTTGGAGTGGAGTAGAACGTTTGTGTAGACAGGTGAAGAGGGTCATCTTACAGCTAACCAAAAATATGGCAGCCATTTCTCGTGCTAACTTAATGGAAAGGTCGTGTTTCCACCTCAGCAGTGGCTGGTTTCCTAGATAGGAAATTTGAAGTTTGCATTCTGTTTCTCATTTCTTTATCTGTCTCCTTGTCAGTTCAAACACCCACACACAGAGATGTTCGTACATGTTCATACAAGATGGACGTAGCATGCATGTACAATGTAGTATGGGGAAAAAAGTGTAAAGCATTTTTACTGCTTTATTAATAAAAAGTTAAATTAAAAAACAGAGCAATAACATTGCAACATATTCACAGAAATGCATGTAAACATACCAGCTGCAGAATACTTAAAAATGGCTTTTATGTAATCTTGTTTTGGTTTGGTTTTTTTTTGGCCAAGGTTTTGTTCAAATGTGGTGACATGGTATGTGATAAATATTAAAAGGTGTTTTTGAGACATAATACACAACTCTGGAACAGTTGCTAACTTTTTTTCCATAGGGTGAAAGTTGATGCTTTTGTCTAATTTGAACTTGAGCCGTATTTAACCTAGCAATGTACAAGAAAAATTTGCAGTACACTGTCTCAGGTGACTATAGATGGGTAATCGCTAAGCCTCACATTTGAAAAAGCACGGCATGAGTCATTTCCCTGTCTCATTTTGTGGCTCTTCACTGGAAACTCAGCTGACAAAAGCAACTGAGAGTTTTATGAACATGGTAGTTGTCAAACTAGTGCTATTGTTAGGAGGAGAGAGAGATGAGATTAAATATGTTAATATACTGACACATGCTGGAGGCTTTGATGTGTCCGTCCTAATGGCGCAGCATGAAGCAAATAAAGTGGAAAGAGTGTTAACATTTTGTCCCCAATCCAACTCCTTAGGGCGTCTGTGTGGTGGGG
>SMGT01002945.1:261993-278832 GCA_004794575.1 Lanistes nyassanus
GGCAGTATGTCGCTAGCTGGGGGGGGGGAGGGGGCAATTAAATTTTAGCTCTTGCAAAACGGTCGCACTAAAAGAATGAGACAAGAAGAGGCAGCTTATCGCTAGCCAGGGTGCCACTTAAAGTCGATGAATCAGAAAGCATTGGATCGAGAGAGCCGAGGTAGGATATAGGGTGTGCAATCTGAAGGCTCCGGCTGCAGGCCGATAGCAGAACCCTATAGGGTATCCTGGGTACGGCGATATGGTGAAATGCAGCCCTCAAAACCGCCACCCTCCCATCCCTGCAGCATCAGACTGTACACGCGTTTTATCGATGGAATTGGCAAAGATTGGAATTGGCGTGGAAAAGCTAGATCGGGTTGAGGAGCTGACTTACTTCACAACCTTTCTATACCGATTCTGACACACCTGTGCATGCATGTGTGCACGTGCACACACAAATGCACACGTGACACGTTAAAATGCATCTGCCTGAAATCTTTCATACTTCTGACGACCTTTATATTCGACTCCTCCCCACACCACGCCCCCGCCACACCCCTCTGGTGGGTAAAATGATGTAAGGATAACGTCAAAAAGACAAACTGTGACCAAATTAACAATGAAACTGACAAAGATATTATCAAAAAACAATTTTTTTAAGTCGTTCTACTGTTACAGTACTATGGTCTATGGCAACGTTAGTCAATAAAGTCGGGTAAGAAAAGTTTGTTTGCATCGCTGTGTGGTGCCACCATACGAAAAGAAAATTCTGACAGTCTTTTGTGTTCAATCTAAGTCGTTTTTTTATCGATTGGAGTGAGGGGGGGGGAGAAAAGCCGGGGTTGGGTGGGAGGTGGGGGCGTGCATACGTTCGTGCGTTGTGTTATGTGCACACCTGTCGTCTGTATGTAATGGTTTAGTGTACTAGCATGTGCTTAGTGTTGCCAGCAAGTGTACTGATGAACACAAGCATCTAGCAAACGCTGTATCGGTGGTCTCCCGTCGTGGAGGCTGAGCGCCGCTCACCTTCATGGGTTTGGGCGTGCGGAGCTTGATTTCCAGCTGGCTGGAGTCCGTGCGGATCTCGGGGTTGGGATGACTGATGCAGGAGATGGCCCACTCGGAGAACTTGCTCTGGGCTCCCAGGTAGCCGTACGGCAGCTCAGGGCGTGTGACCGCCATTGTCGTCACGTGGTGCTCAGTAGGCCCTGTGTTCACACAGACCGAGAAACTGCACGCTGAAAGCACGACGGACTGACAGACAGACCCACGACAGACACAACGACTGACTGATGGATTGACTGGTCGGCTGGTTGTTTAAGGTTGGTTGGTTGCTTGCTTGTTTGCTTAGTGGCTTCGTTGGTTCATAATCACAATCATTTGGTTTAATTTTTAATTCATAATTGCAGTTCCACGTCAGCCACGGTTCTATCCGCGGCTAGGTTCCTCGTTCCTTTTCTCCAGGATCTGGATAGCATCCTGTTATTACAAAGATACCAGTTATTACGAAGATACCAGAGAGAAGACGGGGGATAAGTTTACTGGAAGGCTGTGCTTAGATGCAACTATCACAGCGGTGCCAAGAAGGAATGCCGACAACAACGGAGTGTTCGAGGTGCCGCTAGGTGGGGCTGTCAAGCACAGAGGCTGTGCAGCTAGCAGTGTCTTCGCAGCTTCTTCTTTTGCAGCCGCGCTAAAGCGTTTTGTAAGTCAGCTGGAGATTTCCACTGGCCCTTAAAAATTCTTGTTTCCTTCGCTATCATTCTAACTACTTTGCGTTCTACCGGGACGGGGGTGGGGGTGGAATCCCTGGCACTGTTCAAGCCATTTCGTCGTGGGCCCGCGCGCGTGCAAGGAGGAACAGAGAAAGAAAGGGAAGGGTGGATGGGTGGAGAGAACAGCGGGAAGGGAGGGAGGAAGAGGGGAGGAGGGAGCGTGTGTGGTCCCGGCGTGTTTTCCAGTCACTGGCTAAATAAACCCTACCCGAACATGGTTAGGTTTTCAGGCGCTTCAAGTTTGCGGGTTCGGCAATTTTTTTTCCCTTCCCTAAACTCCTGGATATAAAAGACGGGTGGATCAAATCAAGATAACTGCATTTTCCTCAGGTGAACCAAACTTAAAGTGGAAAATGAAACTCGGATCTGTGGTTTGATGTAAACAGACCCAGTGGAAATCGCAGATCGGAACGTCGAAAAAACAGTTCAAGATGGATGCTTCCTAAAAGAACGCACTCCACAGCTACCTTTTACATGTTTGACCTTTGATATTCGCACTTAACCCGTTTCGCACAGATTGCCGTAGTTGAAGGAAAACAGAAAGAAGAAATCCAAGCCTCTGCTTTCATTTTGTTTTTTGTCAAAATTTTAATTTCGTAAAAACAGGGCGAGATCTTGTAAACAGGCACAATTTGTTGTGCTGTTATCTCCCTAAGAAGAGATCGTGGTGCAAAGCTGTCAGTCAAGATTCGATTTAATCTCGGTTGCAGGGGGTTGCATTAGTTCGTTGCGGGTGTCTGAGTTTGACTTGGCTCTGACCGCGTCAGATCGGCTTTACACTCACTCCCCAACCACCACCCAGTACGAAAAGCATCCAGGCTGCTTCAAACAACAGCCGCATCGCAGGTATTACGATAATGGCATTTCATGTATTTAGCACGACAAACGCATTTGATGCGCTTCATGCATGACAACCGTACGAGCTCGCTAAATTAACAGCAATTGCATAATAGTATGGCTAATATGCAACAGTGTGTTTGTGATAACGGCAGTTATTACTAGAGAAAACGCGTGGAATTCTGAGTAGGTAAAACGATTTTACAATGTGCCTTCGTTGACATGTAAATATATAGTCACACACACACACACATATCCACCACCCCACCCCACCCCACACACACACACACACGCACACGCACACACAAACACACAAGGGGTTATTTCATACAAAAATTAGAAAGTGCAACTGGAGATTTTTCAGTCGTATAACTGAGCTGTATGGAATATTTCTTAATGGGTTTCTGATGCAGAGGAATTGTAAATGGTTCTGTACCTCAGCTATTTCGTATGCACTAAAAATGTACTAAAGTGAACATCGTTTGTAGCAACATGCACATTTCTTGACTGGCTCACACGCGTTGCTATCTAAGGTATTTTTGTGCTGTGGATAATTTATTGTCCTAAGCAGCGTGCATCTCCTGAGTGGAGCGGTTATACGGATATTTCATGAACGACATACAGAATCGTGTGAACAGGGAATCACGCAGCTGCCCTGACAACGTGAAGACACTTCTTCGACCATGAGCATCGTGACCTATATACGTTTGTGTCCTGTAAGAATGCAGTCATTCTTTACTCCTGTCTTACCTTGATTATTTGCAAGTTCCACCCAATCCCTGAACGAAACCTTAGTCTCCAGAACCTGATTGTGCTGCAGGCGTCCAGGTGAATTATGCTACCGCAAGCATCTATCACGAAAGCCGAAGCACTGTTTCTAAGGAGGCTTCTGTAGCTAAATCCGAACACGCAAACAATGCAGAACAAGACCCCGGAGACAGGCTTGATGAACCAGCCTCCAAAAATAAATCATACAGGAAAGCAGTGCAGATGAATCAGCGAGCTCGTTAATTTCAGTGCACTATGAACATCACGACAGAACTAGGATCAGCATCTATTAGCCAACGTAAACACCAGAAGGCAAACGAATAACACTTGCAAACAACTGCTACCTGGCTGAGAAATAGTCTAAATTATTTGACAAGAAATGTTGCACGCGATTTTTTTTAAAAAGATAATACATGGAGTCCTTTGTACTTACCACTCAGAAGTTAATGTGCAAAACACCAGCAGTGTTTGGGATGATGTCACCAGAACGGCTGACGCCGGATAAGCGGGCTGAAGTACCTGGCGATCCGCACAGTGCTGGAACTCTATGGCTGGCCGGTTGCTCCGATGTCGCTGTAGCGTGTCAGCAGACTTCCAACGGCCTACCGGCAGAACTGGGAAACTTCCATCAGCGTGGAAGGGAGAGAAGAGGCTCCTGATTGCCAGCCAAGTTCCTGGAATCCCAGGTGAATAATGGCCGTACGTCTGTTCAAAGCTCTTCCTGCTGTGAAGTTTAAAAAGGTTCGAAGAAAACTTACCATGCGGGTACCTGTCCCGCCCCTTTTCAGGTGACTGGCAGACTGCGGCGCCAGGCCTCGAGGTACGCGATAGGCAAAAATCGTGCATCTGGTATAGTTTGTTCACCTGCCTGCCTTCCATCTTGCAGTCAGCACTTCCATTTTCTAGGGTATTTCAGCTTCGTCACCTGCTCGCCTATTGATTTAGGATAAGCTTCAGTGACTTTCTTTATCTTCGGGGACTTCAGCTCCCTCCTCCTTCCCCCAAACACCCCTCACCCCCATTTCTTCACCCGTCTTAAACCCCGTTGTTTTTTTCGAATGCTTCGCAAAGTTTTTTCGCTTTTGAATGGCCGAGTCAGCTTATTAATCACACGGTATTGCGACACACAGCCAGGCAGTGCTCAAGCGACATGTGTGGCGAAAGTCTTTAACGTGTTATTTTAAGCCGCCTTTAACACGGAGTGAAACTGACGCCTGTGAACTGTAAGCAGCCTCCCGCATACTCCAGCCTGTTAAAATTCCACCCCTCCCATCCCTTTCTTTGGGCCCTCCACCACTCGACGTCTACCACCCCATCCACTGTTTTCCGCAGTTCTCCGTTCCAGCTTGGATTATTTTTTCTGCAGGGTCTAAAACTCTCCTGCCCAGCCGTGAAAGGCTGAGCATGCGGAAATTCTGGTAGATCTCTAGCACCAAACGTTGCCCCAAACCCGACTAAAAATTTATCTTTGACGAAAAAAAAAAAAAAAGGCCGACCGTACGGTGTCGAGAGATGAACGGGAAGAGGGCGGAAAAGACTTATAGCGGTTCTTGTCCAATTGCCTTAGAACTTTCAAGCCATTAATTTAATGCTGCCGTGTACACTTACATCGCGCAGTAACACTTATTCCCTTATAGCAAAGCATGGCTGATGGCATGAGGGTTTATATATGTTAAAATTCTTTCTATACTTAAAAGCGCCCTAAATTTGAGGAGGGGAATGGCACTTGTTGAGTCTGGAGAAAGATACGAAAGCTCCTGTTGCAGAAGCTAACGAAATGTACAAGGCATCAAGCCCATACACGCGAATAGGTGACAATAAAAACCTCGGGGCAGGAATTGCGATACTGTGACAGTAACGGACAGTCATAGAGGGGGGGGGGGTGGAGAACGCGGTAGAATAAAGAAGGGGAATGGGCCGGGGGAGGTAAGAGCACAAAAAAGGTTCAGTCTGGTTCGCGCAGCTCACTTCGTTGTTTATTACCTGTGCCGACCTAACCTGGCATGGTAAACACATTTCCCTGGCACCGAACGTTCCGCTGTTATAATGTAACAGGGTCGAGCGGTAGCGGGTTCAGTTACTTTCGCAGTTGTGGCAATGGCTCTGTCACCCTTCCACTCTGGACACAGCAACAAGTCGTCTTTGCTCCTACATGCAAACTTTAATTCTTATCCACGTCGCTGTGCGAACACAGGACGGACCTTCTAGCGATGCCGCATGTACAGGCGACTCCAGACTAAAATCCTTGCTCGAGCGACTGGCTCAAATCTCTCACTCTGAATGAACTCAAACGTCTACTTTTCCTCGGTCTTTTAATCACGCTCCTCGCACATTGCCGCTAACCTTTCGCCCTCGCCTCCAGCTGAGACGCTCAGTCCACTCTTGTTCTAGAGCGATCCTGACCACCCCTACGTCTCTACGTGGCCCTACCCCTCCCTGGGGCCCTTCCCTGCCCACCGTTGGGTCAGGGGATGAGAAGACACAGATACCCTTTGTTTCACTTTGTAACAGACGACCAGTAAGGCGCATGATGCAACTTCCCACGCTATGCCGGCTAGGAGAGTTCAGGGGCCGGCTGGGTGGGCGCCTGGGTGTTATGTAACCACCACCCGCCTACAATAACAAGATTTAACAGAATCTCCTTCCCCGATTTAGCTGACAATGTATACCTAATCTTAATAAACTCTGTGTTGACTAGATTGCCAAGACAGCGATTTGAACAAAACTTTCTTTGGTACTGCACATGTTTTGATTATTTCCATACAGTTAAATAGCTCGATGTACCCCTTTTCATAATTACAACAATTACAATTACATATGGCGTTTTTAAAAATAAACATACACTAAGAACACAGTCCACAGAATAAATTTGCACGTTGTCGCTGTCTTAAACTAACTGAACAGTTTTTAAAATACGCTTCAGATAGGTCCTCTGGCAAACTGCGATAGTGCTTCGCACAGTGATGGCTAAGAGGCACTTTTGTATTTCACGGGCACCTTTACATACAGGGAGGGGATATGAACGCTCATACAACCCCGCAGTTCAGCAACCACTCGTCGGCCTACAATATGTGTACTCAGCAGAAAGGATTTTCTTTTCTTCCCAAAACTGATTTTCTATTTTGTCGCAGCGTGGGATCGGTCTCAGCCGGATTGCACCGCTTGTGCTTGTGTGGCAGCGACTATTGTCTTTACTCACAGTAACCGTTTTCTTTTTGCTTGAAGAAAATAATCAGTTCAAGCACTGCTGTTTTGTTCAAACTTGGCACATCCTCATCTACTGTACATCACGCTAGACACGCGCTGCCATTAATTCCAGGCGCTTGGGAAAGGGAATGTGCGCATCTACCAGTAAGCACAGCGACCAACATGAAGAGGTGATATCAAGAACCCCGGCCAACTAGCTCTCTGGCGATAGCGTTTTACCCCCACCCCCAACCCTCCCCCCTCTCCAAAAAAAAAAGTCCATGCAGGTACATGATCTTTTCACCACTTATCACGAGACAACGGTACGAAGCAGAAAATGTTCGGGATTTATCGCAAGAAACGACAGTAAAAAATTCGTACACCTCACACACTGCAGCGAAAATGATAAAATCCACGTGCGTGGGACCTCAAGCCTGGGTGCTCAGAGCATAGCTTGGTCAAAAATCTTTTAGCAGAAAAAAGTACATTTTTAATGTGTTGTAATTATCGGTTCAGGAGATATATGGCCTAAAAACTAATAGCCCAACTGACTGCCACTGATACTTAAAAAGAAAAAAAAACGTTCAGTGCGAGACTGAAAAATGCGTTGTGCCATTTTCTATCAAGACATAATGTCGTTTCTGAGCAGACTGTGCACTGGAACGGATTGAGTCCATATACTACAGTACTCATGATCATCAAATCTGAGCTGAGATTTGCGAGAGACAACACTTTCATGTAATTAAGTTGCCTTCAAACTGTCATACAACTGCTCCACTCAAAAAGATCTCTGAATTGTACGAATATTAAAGACACACTTGGTGCCATATCAGCGCTGTTTTTGTACTGTTTTCAATCTAGATTCATAATAAACTGATATGTGTACCTAGAGAAACGAAGAAATGTTTTTCCACACTACGCTGCTTCCAGGAGGGTAAGGCGCTATGAAGGATCATCGAGCGGCACCAAACACTCGCGAGCAAAGATGCTGCATTTCAACCCTTGGAGTGCCTCAGCCTTTGGGAAGTTATGGGGAAAGTTAGGTTACCTTCCCAAACCAGATTTTTTTTAATTGAAAAAGTTTCTTAGATAAACCAGTAAATACTTGCACTTCCACTTGGCTCATGTGTATCAAACAGACGAGTGCTTGCACCATTTCAATGCAAATAAATATTTTGAAAATCGAAGAAAAAAGCCCACATTTTGATGTTGGATACTAGTCATACCGAGTATCCATTTGGAGTCCTCGTTTGGTTTCTGGCTGTATCGCAAATGACTTATCGCGTGTCTTTAAACATGTAAAGCTACGCGTCGTTTCGCACTTTCGTGTTCTCCATGTCCTCGGACTACATGTCTATCTGTCATGGCAGACGCGTAATGGGCAAAAGAAAAGTCGGTAGGAAAACAGCTTCAGGTCACAGGTGAGGTGAAAGGCTTGGACAAACAACTGCTACAGGTGCTAACGAAATGCAAACAAGCCGCAGAACACGTGCAAAGAACAGCCTTTCCTGATTAGGCTAGACGCAAACACTTTTGTTATCCGTTCGAGCCAGCGATCGAGTTTCTTGAATGCAAGGAATGCGAATAAAGAAGAAAGCGTGTGCCATGGTGGAGCAAGCCGCTTACACGAAGTTTAGGCGCTATTAGGAATGAGCTGGGCACCCAACAAATGCAACGAACATTATCGAGCCCAGTTCAACCTTTCTTTCTGCTGTCTACCCTGGGAGCGCCTCAGCTTCCGGGAAGACAGTGTCAGCGAGCTGAGCACGAAAAAGCCACGTTCTCTGTAGCCAGTCAACCCCGAGACGTCATAATCTGGCCCTTTATTAACCTGCACCTCTAATCCCTACTCTTAATCCATACCAAAACCCCACCCCTAACACCCACCCTACCCCTCCTCCCCCCTCCGGAAACACCGTGTTCCCACCCAGCCCCCACCTCCGGAAACACAGTTTCGATCAATAACCTAGACAATAGAAATAGACATCATTGTTCCGGGTACAGAACTCACCATTTTACTGGTTACAGAGAATTTACTTGGCTTAACCTGTGAAACGCCATATGACGTTAGAAGGACCTTCAACAACAAACACTTTAATAATTGTTTGATTCAGAAAATGTTCTTGAAACATATATATAACCATATACTTCTAATTATACTCATCCATGTTCACCAACCACATGTCAATAAGAAAAGAATAATGGCTGTTCACACTGAGACTGGCAAAATGGCGTTTAGTTTATTGAGACTGGAAAAATGGCGTTTAGTTTATTAGGCCGCACACGTGATAAAAATATAACATTATAAAGAACATAATTAGATAAATATTTCATAACTTTTTATACTTACATCAGTATGTTACATGTTAAGCGACTTTATGCACATTAAAAAAATTCATAAAACATCTTTCACTAGTTATGTCGACTTCAGAGAAAAAGGTTCCAGACCAGAACTCGACTAGCACCCAGCGATGGAATGCGTGGGTAATTGCATATTCCATATAAAAATTCTCTAGAAGGTTCTTAAAACCAGTAAAATTCATGTACGAAAAGAAGGTACAAAAAAGAAATGCAAATCAATAATTAGGAAAGCATCCACTGATCTGTCTGCAAGTATCACGGAGAACTAACTTGTCGCAACATTACATTATGCCTCATCTAAACAGGAACACCCAGTATGTTCTGACACTACTTCTCAATAAAAAAATATATTTATATACATATTCTTTCCCAGAGAAGATTGCATGAGAGAAAAGAGGGAGAATGATTGTTGGTCAGCCGATCACATTAGCATTGCTAACGATGTCTTTTGGTATGGAGTTGAGGGCGAGGCCCATTTATTTAAAGGAGAGAAACAAAACGGAAGACCTTGCTGGAAAAAACAGGTTCATTGACTGCCAACTTCTTAAACAACTGGCTTGTGGAAATGAGAAGAACAGCAGGTAAACTGTTTAACAGGCACCAACATATTGCAGGGCCTGAAGTTCTGTGCGTATTTTGACAAAGTTGTCAGATTGCACTGGATATTCCGTTTCAGTCAATTTGCGTGAATTCGTGTCGAGGGTTACCCGGGAGCTAAAGTTCAAGGTCGAATTATGACATTATAGTTGAAATGCTCACGAGCATGTTCTCTTACCATATAATATTATTTTACCAGAAAACAGTGAGGCATAGCGCTAGTTATGTAATACAATGACATCATCTCAATAGGTGTTTAAAACGTTCCAGGATCAAATAGACAGTGCACGCATGCACTTCATTAGATTGTAAAAGTATCTTTATATTTGTCGGTTCGTGTACTTAGATCGCAGTCTTATATGTGTCCCAGGCATCAGCGACAGATTGTGTAAAACAGATACGTTGTAATTAGATGCTTAAAATGTCCAAGGAAACAATAACACGTCTTATTTGCATTCACATACATCGTGTATTCGTATTTATGTATGAACGGTGTCCCAGGAACCAACGATAGGCCTTGTACTTGAATCTGATAATGTCCGTAAACTTCCCAGGAACTTGTAATCAGATTGTGTACTCTAGCAGTGTGTGGTACTTGTTGCCACCCATTTTCACGTTGATCTTAACTTTTGTGTTGGGCGGATAGGACTTGCCGAAATTTACCATCCCGTCAAAAATACCTGGCTCTACCTGCTCCAGCTGGTTCCAATCCTCATCAATTTTCACCTGGAAACCAAGACAAACACGTCTAATGCGCTTTATGCACAGTAAATCGACCTGCATGCGAGTGTACGAGCTTACGTGCGACAGTGCATGAGTGCGTGCCTGCGTGCCTGCGTGGTGGCTTGAAGCCATACGATGCGTGTAAAAGTTTACTTTGAATACAGAGTTAAGAAAAAAGAATTAAACCTTAACAAAGGTTACCACATCTAATGCACTTTATACATATTACATCGACATGAGTGTGCGTGTGTGTGTGTGCACGCACTATTGTGCGAGATTAAGTTCGTGCGTGCATTATATGTGGTGATAAAAGCATACGATGTATGTATGTATAAGTCTGACTGTACAGCAGTAAGAAAATCGAATTAATGCTTGTCATACATGAATTTAACGAAATCCGATATATCACATTTTGATTTTTTTTTCTTTCCTTACAACCTGAAGTGGAGCATGAGTATGCGATCATATGAACACAACGTAAATTATGGCTCAGCTAATGGCGGATGTACAGATTGCAGTATTTTAGATGAATGTGAACGAAGCCGTTATTTCTGCTTGTTTGTAGGCTGTATGCCCATTCTGATCTTTGCACACATCTATATATATATATATCCCCAGGGCCGTCACTCTTTGAAATATATGCATCCGAGTAGGTTCACAGACGACATTAAGATACACTCGTGTAACGCCGTCCCGCGCACGTCAGAGTAAGCTGTTTACACCAGCTTGCCGGAAGTTGGGGTTCTACGAAGGATACCGCGAAGTAGAAAGACGTGTTTAGCTGTGCTCATTCATGTTTACTGCCCCAAGATATGCTGTGCACTGCCTCAGCTTCCTGTAAGTTGCTGAGCAGAAGGGTTGCTGTACTGTACTCAACGCCCGTTGTCTTTCCATTTCTATCTTCAGGGCGAAATGAATCTTACAACAGCATTTACGTACGGAAACGAGACAAACCCTTCGTGCAAACCAAGCCAGAATTTGGGATAACTGTATGCGTATGCATATGTAATATATTGCCAGCTCTCGACCAAGATCCCAATTTTTTTGTTGTACGCGATAATATAATTCATTGATTTCTTCTAACAGCTGGTAGCCAAGCGACTAAAAACATTCTTTTTGCTGCATAGTTCGGGGTAGGCCACACAACCCCCATAGACCATGCGCCATTTTTGGAGGTTTTTTTTTAATGCGGCGGTCGATGCTTGCTTTGCTGTGGTGTGGAATCAACTTCAGCCTGTGAGTGTAACATTTGCAGAGAGATCTTCCTCGCGCACGGAGAGTTGGAAAGCAGGTGTACTGCCCAGCCAAAGGTCTGGCTTCTCTCTCTCACTCACTCTGCCTGGGTTGTCATGTTTGCAGCGCTGTGCTAGTCTGCTGGCAAGCACTCATCGGTCACCTTACTTTTTAAAGCTCCCAGAAGGCTGGTTCCGGCATTAAGCCGATCAAAGAAACACCAAAGTGTCGTGTGTGACTATCTGTGCGTATGCCTGCTCGCATACAAACTAGTCCAATGATTGCAGACGTATTAGGTTTGTCTCCGTAGATCTGATCTGATAGATCTGATCAGTAGATCTGATGGCGGTAGAATTTACTACTCGTTACATCTATATATATATATATCTAAAATCAATGGATTTTCTTTAGTTTGATTTTGCTTATTTACTGCGATATGTTTTTAGACTCTCTTTAATGTTATTAAATAAACTCTTTCATAAACGTGTCAGTGAGTGTCCATTTTCGTTGAAAAGGGTCATGCATACAGTAACCAAGCTTGGCCAAGGTGGACGAACTTTCGTCAAGAAAGGAATGGTGAATCTAAACAAACTATAAAAGATAATGATTTCTGCGGCAAAATGGTGCTGACTTTTTCCTGTCTTTTTTTTTTTTTTTTTTTGGTCTGCGCCTTAATCAGCGTCTCAGAATAGTTTACTGTCCGCAGTGTCGATAATAATTTCAGCACAGAGGAGGTGGAATTAAGCCAGTAGGCGAATGTAAAAAGTCATTACAGAAACCACATGGCCCACCTGTACATCACGGGCTGCTGGAATATTGACCCGGAATCGGACAGGGGGTCCGCGATAGCCTTTCGGGATACCCAAGGGTTCTCTCAAATAGCAGCCTCCGTCTTTCCACATCTGGTACTGCTTGGGCAGCGCCAAAGCATTCTGCAAGAGAATTTCTTTTTATTGTTTTTATTGTTGATCTTACAAAGCTTTCATAAAAGAAATACCCGGCTTAAATGAACAGATGCCATCTTGAAAATGACTCCGTGAAAAGAGAGCGAAAGAAAACCCCCCACATCAAACTAATTTGCAGGCAAGGCTTATGTGAATCCTTTGCTGCTGAACGCACTGTTTGAAGAAAGAAGCTGCTAACCTTCCCATAAAAGAATAAGACTTCGTTAAGTCCGTTTGAAGCAAAATAATTGTTTGCACTAAGAAATTTTGCGCATGCACGCTAGACGCGTCTGTTGGGTGTGTATGTGGGGTGGGTGGGTTTGGGAGGCTGGATGTGGGCGCGTGCGTGCGTGTGTATGTACCCATGCTCTTGTACTGTGCGTATAAGAGAGAGAGAGAGAGACTGTGTGTGTGTGCTCGCGCGCGTGTGTGTTACCATCCTTCACGCGACTCCATCCACAACCATTACCAAAGCTACTGACAACGTTTATTAAATATTAAGTTATGTTATACTTTGAAAGATTTAACCCCTGGGTAAAGGTCACATGCAAGAATTCGGACCAGCGTATCCTCGTTCTGCTGTGCTTGAGACGAACAATCCTCTCCTCACCTGTGCGGCTTTCGGGCAGTGAATAAGGTAGTTATACACGCCAATCATGTTAGGCCCCGCCTCTCCTGACGGCAGCGCGTAGATCTGGAGCTTGTAGAAGCCAGGCAATGGGGGCCGGATGAGGAAGCAGTATGAGGGTCCGAGGCAGCGCACGAGAGCATAGTCACTGCAATCCTGCTTGCGTTCGTGGGACAGCAACTTACTTGTCACTCGCGTCTCGTTCGATGTCCCAATAATGATCTCCACCTGCACACAGGTAGCCTCGTTATGACCACACACATGCAGCCCCTCGAAAACCCCCCTCCTCTCCACCAGCTGCAACTTGCGCCCCTCCTCGCGTACATGTTTTCTCGAAAAGGACAAGCTCTGTGTCTCGTGGCTGCATCACCTGGTCTTGCGCAATCACGCGCAGTGTAACTAACAGCTGCGAAGAACCAGCACGCAGGTTGAAGAAGTTACGTAATTTCTTAAGGGAGATAAGAGGGAAAGTGTCGTCTTAAAATAATAATAAAAAAATCTTGGCAACGCGCTGACGAAAGCAGCAGAAGAGACGGTCATTAAGATATTCTGAACTTGTTTTTCTTACTGTCTGGAAACTGTGAAATACGCACTCCCGCATCAAGATCGCATGTCTGAAAAGATTCTAGACATTGGAGAAACTGTTATCTCTTTCTCTTTAAAAAAAATTAAGGAAAGAGATTTCACTTCTGATTGCTCGCTATATTGGACTTTGGGGGTCCCCCCGCCCCCCACAAGAACCTTTAGCTGTAAGAAGTGTTCTTGTAGGTTGAAAAAAAACTTTTTCCTATTCACTAAAACGGCTAAATATAGGCCTAGTACTTACAGAGCCAAACTTCAGGGAACATTTAGTAAGTGAGATTTTTTTAAAAAGCATTGAATATAAAAATATGGAGACACCATGACGATAATGATGGTGATGCCGATACATTTAGTCAGTTTTCTTCAGCCCACCGTCATCGTTAACTCGGGGTATCTACAGCCGACATCGTGCTTCTAAACCAGTTGACACCTTCAACAAATATTTCCTCTCGGGTGCAGACGGGGTCTTAAGCAAACGTACTCCATGGTTTACCTTGCTGTGGCTATGTGAGTTTGGGATATTGGGGGTATACTGCTTGCAAGTATTCATATATATATATATACGCTTGCATTACATAGAAGCATTGTAGGTTAAAGAAACAAGCATTTAATCACCAAACCTGTTAAACATACTGCTTAAAAAGCCAAACTTCAGGGAACATTTAGTAATCTTTCTTGGGGATGTCTGATCCTTAAATAGCCAGCTAGGTAGTGTACGTATCTTTTATAGATTTTAGCTGCCTTATCTACTGTTGAATGGACACAAACATGCAAACTCTCGCGCGCGCGTACACTCACCACGAAAAGTGCCCGTAAAAACGTGTTTTCTCTGCCCAAATCCTTCGGCTTTCTGCCCCTCTCATGAATGGCTATCTGAGAAACACATAAACTTAGATGCGCGGTATCTTAATGTACGCGCTTGATGCTTCACATAAACAAGTACTGGACTGCTTCTGGATGGCGGAAAAAAAGCAACAATCTTTGCAGAGTTGATATATCCCACGCATATCGAGTTCATCAACCTAAATTTAGCTCAATGTATGACTCAGTGCAAAAAAAAAGCACTTAACGACAGTTTTAAACCTTGAAAGAGGAGGTTTCATCAAAAATATGGTTTTACGACGAATTCTTTCAAATAAACGTTTGAACATTATTTATGCACGAGAAGCTGCAAAAGCCAGAGAACCGTTTAACTGTCAATGTTCTATTGAAAACAGTCGTTGAGCACGTTTCTAACCAAGACTACATCAACCATGATGACGAGTTCCTGTCTCTGTGACATCAGCCAGGCAAAAGAAAAGAACAGTATGCCAGGGGACATAACCCGAAGCTGTGCACCTCCTGCTTCTTCCTGATCGGCAGTCTTTTACTCATGCGTTTTTATCTGCCCCTGACTCGGTCGTACACCTAACCATTTTCCGCTCCCGATCTCTGGCACTCTCTCCCCGACTCACCCAACGGTCCGGACTAACGTTGGTACAATCATTTGAACACATTCTTCCAACAGGCTGGTTCTGCGAAGCTTAAACGCTTTGGGGGCCCGCAGAAGGATGCTCAAAGGCACAAGTTGCAAACGGATGCGATAAGTTAAAAGCAAATCAAGACTGTATTTTCTGTGTAGGCGATTTCATCCCCGCCTTCCATATTCCTTCCAACATCTCTATCATAATCGAAGTAAATTAAATGGGGAAAGTGTGTACTAGTAAGGAGCTGTAATAATGCAGCCAGCGTTTATGATCCCCTGCCAGCTTCTTGAAGGTAGCGTAGAGACGCAGCCAACGTGATGCACATGATTCGTGGCTTCCCTATCCCTTATCACTCCTCACTACCCCCCCCCCTCTCTCTCTTTATGCGTGCATATAGTGTTATGCGTAGTTCTTTTGTGTACGTATACGTGCGTGTGTGCATACCTTTATGTGCAGTCGAAGTATTTGTGCGTAAAAGCGAGGAAGTATGGACAAGTGCAGCTAGGTTAACACAGAGTTACCCCCTAACTGTTCTTCATTGCTATCGCAGTTGTGCCGATGCTGGCATCTTGCCCCGGGGGAGAACTCCCCTCCACCCAAACACCCACACAAAATCTGTAAGCAGGGGGTTAACTTCAGGGTGTTTAGGGCCATTAAATTCAAGTGCTTTACACGGAGGGTGGAGAACGAAAGTGTCTTCCTACCTCTTCCTGGTCGTCAGTCATGTAAATTACCGGCTGGCTGTGCGACAGGGTGGTCAGACCGTACTCCTCAAACTTCGCCTGAGGCCCCAGGTAGCCTTCAGTCAGCTTTGGCAACTCTACCGCCATCTTGGATCCCCGAACGGTCCGATGACGGATCGACGGACTTCAGTAACTATGCAGGAACGCGCAGGGAAACGCGGAGACTGAGAAGAGAGTATTAACCGGAAGTCCAGGGGCACCGTTGACAGCCAGACAGTGCCAAGACGGAAGGACTCGACTCTGATACGCCTTGGCAGCGGTTCGGCTCTGTGGATAGGTCAGGTATCTTTCCCCCCACCCCTCCGCGGAGGTCGCCACGGTCGCTGCAAGGACGTCTGGAGCAGCGCTACAGTGTTTTGCTTTTCATTCCTTGCGTGCGCGTGCAGCACTGTGCGCCACCTTCTGGCTGTCCTGTCCCAGGTCTTCCGACAGACGACGTGCCGCGCGCGTCACTCTTACGTCCTATACCTGCGACTACAAACGCTTCTGCCGAAGCTGCCCTACCCCGGAGTCAACTGTTCAGCGCGCAGCATGGCGGACAGTGAGTATACATAGCAGCCCGCACATCACAACGCACCTATTCAGCTCGTCGAGCAAGTTTTTCGCTGTCAAGCGCGCCTTTGTGGAGCTTTCCTTTATTACTTTCAGACGACGTTTGACCGCCGCGCGCGGCCAGGATATAACCACAAGCGTGCACTTGTTTTCGCGCTCAGTCCAGCCAAGAAGCTGACGTGTTTGTTTGCAAAACTTCGGATGATGTTTCCACGCATAATGCAAGGCTTCGGCTGCTTGTACGCCCGGGCCTCTACCTCGCCTAATTTGGAACAGATAGTGGGGGGGGGGGGAAAGGGGTCTTGGAAGGAGTGGATGGGTGTGTGCGCTTGTGTGTACTGAGCCAAGCTGCAGGCATTCATGTACCGTGGCGGCATGTACATATGTACAGCCCTGGTTTACGTTGTACCTGCGCCATCAGCAACCCCTATGACATTCTAAAGGTCATAGATCAATGGGGGG
>SMGT01002945.1:283512-324260 GCA_004794575.1 Lanistes nyassanus
ACCACCATATAGGAAGTCGACCAAATATCTGCTGAAACTCATGGACCACCATATAGGAAGTCGACCAAACATCTGCTGAAACTCATGGACCACCATAGGAAGTCGACCAAACATCTGCTGAAACTCATGGACCACCATATAGGAAGTCGACCTAACATCTGCTGAAACTCATGGCCCACCATATAGGAAGTCGACCAAATATCTGCTGAAACTCATGGACCACCATATAGGAAGTCGACCAAACATCTGCTGAAACTCATAGAGCACACTGGGGGGGGGGGGGTCACTGTTCTCTTGTTCCGCAAACCCATGGCCGCAGAGTACGCGGGTCAAATTGATTGATCGAACGGGTCTGGTATCTTTCACACGCTCCTGGATGGCAGCACGTGCATTTCGTCCGCAAAGAGAGAGAGAGAGAGAGTGTGTGTGTGTTCCCCCACCCCACCCCCAGCGCACGCTTTAGAAGTAATCTTCGTTATGTTAGACACACGTCAGAGAGTGGGTGGGAAAGGGAATCAGCAACATGCATCATGCAGCAATCGGCAAACAAATGCCGCATAGAGAGGAAATAAGGGCTCCGAACACGAAATCTAAATCCACACACACACACACAGAAGAAACACGAAAGGCAAAGTGTATTGCAAAAAAGCAGTTTATTGTAAATAGCCTACTAATAGATAAGTTATAACCACAAGATTATTTTCAATAAAGTGTTCATTACAAAGCAAGTCACTTCTAGCACCAGTAGAGGGGACAGAAAGAACCACAGAAATACACGGTGAAGTGCAAACTATGTGCAGATTGAAAGTTAATACTTGACCAATACAAAGTAAATGGAAAGGTGCAGGCCACTGCAGTGACAAAAGCGTACAAGCACAAATAATGAGAACCAGGAGGTGTCTGCCTTCCATAGTACATTAGAGACACCTGCTATCACTGTCATGTTCAGAATAGGTGACTCTCTTGCCCTGGATTGGGTCTAACTGCCCCAGTCTCTGTCTTCGGAGTTCTTCTCCACAGTACTGCCTACTTCTCTGATGGCAGAGCTACCCATATGGCTGACATGTCACCGTGTCATCAATGAAGATATGCAAGGCCGACAGGTCATTCATAACTTCATGAGAAAGAATAAGATATGGCAAAAGCTCTCAAGACAAAATGCACAAGGTTACTGATGATGTGCAAAGAATGACTTATCTCAAGCCTAAACCTTCAAATCCTTTTGACGACTAAAAGAATCCAGAAAAAAATAACTGTAAGAAAATCCCTGCAAGCAAAGAAAGTCATGGAAATGGCGCCTGGCTTGGAACAAAAATAAACCTGTGCATATTTTCAGAAGGCGAAAATGCTTCCTCTTCTTAAGCAAAGCTAACTGTAGGCAAAAGCCGAGTGAAGCAGCTCCTAGTGAGAAAGAAAAACTGCTTCATTTGTTAAAGAAATCCAGCTTAACTGAACTTGTATTTAAAACCTATACACATATAGCTCTGAGATTTATGCACTAACAAAATTTTAAAAACAGAAAATATATTTTAAAATGTAAATTTTTATCAAAATAATGGCATATTAACATGTACAACAATGATCTACCGCTGAATCATGATTGCAAATAAAATCTTGGGGAACAGTACAAATTAACACAGTACCAAAAAAAAAAAAGTGATCCGCAAGCACAATGTCAACAAATCAGCACAAAATTTGGAAAAAAAAGCCACCACTGAGATACGCAGGGTGACAACACATCCCCATCTGAGAGTGCACCATACTGTGGTTCCTTCTCTCTATGTAAACTTTAAAGCAACAACTTTGTTCCCGCAAAAACAAACTTTGTGATTCGGAAAACGTGGCAGTGCTTGGGAACAAATTACACAGCATCAGGTAAGCATGCTCGGCTCTTTGCAATCACACAAGGCCCAGCGTCTGATAAAGGTGCAGAACTGAAAGTTGCTACCCTACATATTAATCTGAAAAGAATGTAACTGCTCTGAGCAAAGGCTGTGTGTAATACAGCTGGAAAGCCAATTTACTAAAAGCGAGCTACAACAAAGACATACACTGAGTAACGAACGCAAGAAAAACCTCTTACAATATTATCAGCACAAAAAAACGTTTGTTGGGCTTGCTTCCCTTTTTCTAGCCACCAACCCTCTTGTGTGACCACCACTTGTTACTGTTAGCATCTAAGTCTTGTTGCACGTATGTTTAACAATCTCTGAAATTTTTTTGACCTTCAAATGTGCATTATTCTGATATCATGCGGATTTATTGCTGACTCGTGAAATATTCAAACACGAATCCAAATATTCCAAGTATAATGCGCTAGCATAACCAACATTCCAAATGTGATTCTTCTTTAGAGCGTAATTTCTCACTTTTAACACCTTCCAGTGAGAGTGTAAAAACCCTCAAATTCATACCACTAGCCTATCATTCACAAAACATAGAAAAATCTGATTTACTGGCACTTTACGTCACAAAAGACTTCCCAAAAAAATTCAAATATGAATAATTCTTGCCTGCCATTATGCTGTCTTCCCCTCTTGGAAAAACTTTAATATGTTCTTGTCACTGTTCATCCCAAATCTTGCCTCATCACATCAAAACCTCTTACAAATTTAATGCAAAATGTTGAATCCTTGACAATGAATTCCATTAGGACACACCAAGACAGGTGAAAGTAATGTACATTAAAAATACAGGAAGCTTTTCAAAGACCAAACAGAATAAAGGAAAACATCTGATTTTATCAGATCTCAAGTGCCTTCAGCAAGTGGTTTATAACATTTTTGTTAAATTCAGGACTTATTGTACACTTAGTATTAATGCAAAAAATGTCTAGTAATAAAATGTTTTGTCATTTACAGCATTCTCCACTTGAAGTTTTAAAAAAAAAAGTGGAAAAACTGTTTCAGCAGCTGCTATTATTTTCTGCATAAACTGTGAAGAAAGCCATCAACAATCCACATTAACATTTTCATTCCTTTGCAGGAAAACATTTTGCTTACTGTGATTAAATGTTTAAAAGATGTAAAAAACATTGTAAACAAACTGCTGAAAACTTTTGAAAGAAAAGAAAAATACAGAAAAGGGGTGTAGGACCCCTCCTTTTCCCCCACCAAAAAAAAAAAATAAATAAAACCATTCCAGGCACCTCCATTACACTACTTGGTACTACAGGAGGTTTTGTGGTTATGCTGGAATGCTACAAACAGAAGCACACCATAAAACTACATTGTTCTCAAGCACCTCAGCTATTTCTAACCCTAAAGTCGGGAGGGGAAGATAGCCGTATCTATACATGATGTCAGGAGTGCAGGCGCACCTACGATATTTGGACAAGTTATGGATGACACATCATGTCGGAAGCACGGATATATCTAAAAGACTGGGACAAGTTATGAATAACGCTGAAGGAAAAGCGCCTGCTCATGGGGTCTGCTGGAGAGGGGGAAGGGAGAGGACAGGAGGGGTGGGGGAAATGAGCAAAGCCTCGGTTGTGAATGATTACAGCGTGTACTCAAGGAGAGTAGCGTAGCTGGTTTTGTCACCTCCAAAGTTGGCATTGACTGTGGCCTTGGAATTGGTGCCATAACAATGAGCTACTCGAACGGGACCACTCCACTCATCACCTTCACCTTGCTTCAGGTGCGTCCACTCGTTGTTGGCCACGACGGCAACTGCCTGTGCCTTGGGAATCTTCACCCTGAAGTTTACGCTCTCGGGTAATCGGTTAATCTGCACCTGGAAAATAAGACATCCCAAATTCCTGACATTTCAAAAAGTCAACACGAAGTATCTGAAAGTGGCATTTGATCTTCTGAAATGAACTTCATCCACGAAGTGGTAAATGAACATGGATCAACATTTTCCAAAATGAAAATTAGGAAAAACGTTTGCCTGCCTCCACATTTGTAATCGTTGAACATTAGTATGAAGAGGTGTACAAAGGATTTGGCCATGTCTGGTGGCGGAAACAGTGATTAATGTTTTGGTTTACTGACACTGCACCCTCTTCCACTTTTTCGTTGTTGCATGTTGGAGGGAGCCAGGACATAACGAGAACATTGACACCACTAGCCCCTCCCCAACCACCACCACAAACACACCCAACCTACAGTACAGCCACGCTACAAAATATCATATTTCACTTATACATGATGTAATACAAGCTGAAAGAAAGAAAGAAAAAGAGGAAGAAAAGACAAAAGGAGAAAGGCATGATGGAAGAAAAGAAGAAAGCAACTTTCTGCAAAGTATTAATCTGATTCTGAGAATCATTTCCTGCAGAACAGCAAAATCTTCAGGGCGTGGCTTTCGACATTTGCTATCCATTAGTTCTCAATAAACCACCGACCCACTCTCCCTGCACGAGGTCTGGGGTTATAATTTCTGAAACTGTTGCCTTGACCCTATGCCAAGATCACTGCTTTGACCTTTAGAAAGGTTAGTGTCTCCGCATTACTACTCTACTACCCAACAAAGACCATTGCACATTCACAGCACCCAAAATGCTCTTCGTTGCTACATTTTGCTAGCTACAGCATTAGCACAACAAAGGAATCTACATCTTATATCAATCTTCCAACTCTGACTTTTAGTTTTACATACAAAATATATGTGCAAACTTGTAATCCAAATGTGCCATATATTTTTGTATGAAATGCACCTGTGGTGTGGATTCAAAGGTGTTCATACAATGTACACCCCACAACATTATAAAAGAAATTTATCTTTGTTTCACTTTAAAAAAATGTAAAGAAAAAACAGGCAGAACTCTTAAAATTATATTAATAATTTTTACCATCAGCATTGAAAAAAAGGAAGGTAATTTCCATGAAACAATAAAGTAACCAGAAAAAGTTCCCAATTATAGACTGATTAACATCTGAATTTACATTATCAAGGAAATTTTGAAGCACCCATTTGAAACTACAAAAGTGAAACAATACTGGTTTAACACTGGCTCTTGTGTCCTGCTGTAGATCTAGGTCTTCGTTTTTCTCTAACCACTGCTCCCAACATTTATTTTTGAAATGGCCTATAGACCACAGGACCGTTGGATTAAAACAAAAGGACTTTCAATGGGCTGGCACAAGTAAAACTTTACAGTTTAAAAATAAAACAAAGTCCCTTGCTTGCTGCACTTTGCCACTGTTGCATAGGACAGCCTACAAATAAATACAAAAACTGATGAAATTTAAAAAAAGGGAACTGGACCAAGCTAGAACAGGAAAAGGACGAAGACAATCTACATGTTTTGGGGCACTACCGCTAGATCAGGACAACACAAAAATGACGAAAAAATGAAAAAAGAAAAAGACTTGGCTCAGTAGATGTGGCGCGTGGGCTCGGTAGCAGGAAAATGACCAAAGGACCGTAAGAGGGGTCAAAGAGGGGCAGCCAATCACCAGGTGGGTAGGAAAGGGTAAAGAAGGGTGGGGGTGGAGAGGAAGAGAAGCGCGGGAACGGGGGCATCAGTGTGGGAGACAGGGAAGTGTGAGAGAAAGTAAAAGAGAGAGGAGGGGTGAGGGGGTTAAGCAAAAAGCACACACACATGCATGCACATGCACACACATACACAACCTACCTGATCCCCAAAGGGTCCTCTAACCGTAGGGATGACACCTGGCTCTGCCATAAAGCAACCCTCTTTCCACTGTGCATACTGCTTGGGAAACGGGAAGACGGGCTGAGTAATCTGCTGGCAGTTGATCAGATAGTTGTACACACCCGGGAGTTCCTGTCGCTTGTCAGCAATAGGCAGAGCATAGATCTGTAGCTTGAAGAATCCTGTGTGAGGAAGATTGATGATAAAAGTGATAAACGATCCCAAGGTGTTGGAGAAGACAAAGTCTGGGAACTCCTCCTCCTCGTCAACGGAGATCAGGTTGGCTGTCACCCTCATGGACATCTCGGACTTGAACTGGATGGTGACGGTGTTCACCTCAAGATGGACGATGGGGTCCTGGTGCGAGATGGCCTGGAGACCAAACTCGGAGAACTTGGGCTGGGCTCCCAAGTACCCAGGTGGCAATTTGGGCATGGGAGTTGTCTTGACATCCTCCTGGCACAGCACAAGGAACTGAGCTACATGGTATAGAGTCTGCCCCTCTGTTGCCGGATTGTTGGCATAAATCTCAAGTCCGTACTCGCCACGTCCCGGTGCAGTGATGTTGAAGTAAGCAGTATTGCCAACGGTACGGTGGATAACATAGGCTTCTAGCTCGGAATCACTGATGCGGTTGTGCTTCAGCTTTGCCATGAACTGCATGGGGCAAGGCTGGCGGATTTGTAACTCAGCTTTGCCATCCCTTGTGTAGATGGTGGAAGACTGCTGGTAGGTTGTCAGCCCATAGCGGTAGAACGCTGACCCCATGCCCCAGGACGAACTCGAGCATGGTGGGTAAGGTTCAGGTGGAACATCGGACACTGCCTCGTGTTCAATCTTGTACTCGCACACCTGGGCAAAATTTGAGTCCTTTGTTTCTGGTGTGTCCTCCTTGGCATAAATGAACAGCATATAGGAACCAGAGCAAGGAAGACGAAGCGAGAAAGATGCAATGCCTCCCGTGCTCTCTTGAAGACAATACCTGCAAAAGTAAATCCAAATTCAACTGATTAAACTATTTCCTGTTTACAAGTCCTTTCCTTCCCCTTTCACTTCCTCTCAGTCGTCCATACATCTATAACTAATCGCATGTGGCAAACTCCATAGCTTTCCCTTGCATGAGCAATAGTCTGATCGACTGAAACTAAAGCATCTATTTATAAATGTGGTCTACAAACAAGCGAAACCTAGCCTTCTGGACTGCAATCCGTGCTGGTCTCTGTTTTAACTGCATCAATATACAGGTACACTGAAAGTCACACAGGTCATTTTTACACAGCAAGATGGATCTCACCTGTTCAGCTTAACACCTTTGTATTCCTCGACTCCGCCTTCGAATTGAATGGTGAAGCTGAAGAGCACAGCAATCTTATGTGCTGGGTACCTGAGGCGAATATGGATTTCACCCCTACTGTAGATGACTGCAGTGCGGTGCGTGACAAACTCCAGACCATACTTGAAGAACTGTGGCTTCATGTGAGGCATGTTCTCAAACTCCTCTAGGGTGATAGGCCGCTCGAGCAGCTGCCATCTTGCATCATCTGGAAAGTGGGTGTAGATGAGCTGGTGGGGGTCTGGCAGGAAGAAGTACTCATCAAGCTGGTAGTGGAATTCTTCCGAAGATGCCTGCTTCCCGATGATGCGTCGTGCCGCCCAGTGGGCATCGATGAGGCACCAGGTGCCGTAGATGTAAATGGCATTCCAAGAATGCTGGTTCTGGCCAGGTGAGAACTTCATGCCTGGTGTGTAATCAGCTCCTTTTGCATAGCCACTGATGATTTTGGAGTGAAGTCCTGCATAGCTGCATAGTAAGGTTTGATTGTTCTTAAGAAGTCCTGGTACATAACTTAAAAAAATTATTCAAGTATTCTTGAAACAAAAAGATCCTTAGTAATCTCACAGAATATGTGACAAATACACCACTGATCTCTTGCTTGCACATTATATCAAAGACGATGGCATGTTGGCTAGGGGGAACTGGTTTGAAAAAAATCCTTCGAAATTTAACGGGATTACAGTGTGACAAACACAGCACTAAACTCGTACTTGCACATCATGTCAAAGACCATGGCATTTGTTCCCTGGTACGGAGCATTGGTTTGAAAAGATCCTTAGAAATTTAATGGCACTGCACCGTGACAAAAACACCATTGACCTCTTACTTGCACATTGTGTCAAAGACCATGGCGTATGTTGTTGACCCTGTCTTCAAACCCATCAGCACTTCCTCAGGGCTGCCCTTCTCCACTCGATCAAAATTCATTTCCTTCAGGTTTTTAGTGGCTAGCCATCGGAAGATGACACTAGAAAACAGAAAATACAAAATATAAGGAAAGAAGTTTTTTATTTACCTGTCTTCAATCCCATCAATAATCTAAATCTGGCCATCCACATAATGGCTTGGTCAGTAAAGTTACAGGTAAATGAAATGTTACGGACACCGGACAAGCTTGATCAGAATCGCTCATTAAAAAGTTCATTAGATGCTTACCGCACTTTTTCTATTTCATTCGTGATGTTCTTTGAGTAGATGAGATCCCAGACCAAATCACGGAAACTGTTGTGGTCTGACTTCGACACCTGCAATATCAAACTTCACATCTGACACCCAATAAGGGCATGTGTGTGGATGTGTGTGCATGGCTGCATGAGTGTGACAGACTCCCTGCATGCAAGTGTGCACACATGCCACCATGCCGGCATGTGAGTGTCTGGGTAATTCCGGCAAATTCTTCTTCTGAAAGAACTTCTCACAAGAAGGTGTAACCCACATGGAAGTCTGTCTCAAAGTCATCCCTCGCTACTTCGCGGTTCATTTATCGCGGCCTCAGTACATCGCGGATTGTTCAAAAATATTCATCAAAATTCAAAATTGAAGAATTATGGCGTGAAAGTTGCCCGCATGCCAGCAGAAGGCAGGGAGTGCCCACACAATTCAAAATCCACGTCTCTGATTGGCTGGCTAGCATCCCGCTCTCATACCCAGCGAAGACGACTGCGCTCATTCAAATCAATGTTTGAATGATGCTTAGTCTCGAGGTGTGTTAATTCTTGCTGTTCTCTTGTATCTTTTTGTTATTTATACTATTAACATTTTATTTACATGTTTTAAACTATTCTTTAATGTTCTAATGATAACATGCCCTTATATGGTTTCATATACACTTACTGATATTAAACATACACAAAAAATGTACGTATGTTAAAAATGAGAGGGTGACACAACTTCGCAGTTTTTCACTTATCGCGGCCGGTTCTGGTCCCTATTAACCGCGATAACTGAGGGATGACTGTATCTGTCTTCCCACTCCCACCCATCCAGAGATGTCCATTTGAAGGATCGAGCAAAGCACATCTAGTGGTTTTTCTTCTTGCAGCTCACTTACCTGAATGGCATGATCGTCCACACTCTGTAGCACCTGTCGGTCAATGGCTTCCAGAGAGGGTTTTTGCTGTGGTCCACCTGCTGCTGGTCCTGGAGGTGGTGCGTCCCCTTTGTCTTGTTTGACAGGGATCAAGCGGAAGTCCACTGGAGGTGCAGGGGGTGCTTGGCCAAGCAACCTCTGCTGCACGTCCAGTGGCTTGGTGCTGGCTGGGAGAGCTTGCACCGTGGCCTGAAACAAAATCATTTTTCTCGTGCACGACACATCATACCTGCAGCTTGAAAACAGAACCTTTATAATATTTTGGACTGAGATTTTTTCTGCGAAATAATTGAGGTTTGAGCTGTCTCTATAATCGTCTATAAAGCTCAAGCATTAGATCCCTTTCTCTCAATACCTTTGTACGCAAATTTTAAGCAACAACAAAAGTCTAAAACAAAATTAATAACTTGGGGATACATGTATTGAAAATACAGCCACTTTCATGTTGCAAGCAACCTTTCTTTTTTAAATCTTTTTTACATCCTATTTACCTATTTTGCTTACATAATATAGAGATGTGAACGTAAGTTTTGCATGCTTCTCACCTGCTGTGGCTGGCCCAAGTCCATTTGCCCTGAGCCAGGAGTGTAAGCTGGGTAGCCCTGACCACGAGAGGGTGCATAGTGGGTGATGACTGCCTGCTGTCGGGTGTCAGGCATGGTGCCGTACAAATATTGTTGCTGCAGCAGTTCTGGGGGAGGAGGGGGGAGGTTGTCAGTATCCTCCAGATTCAAGTTGGCCGTGGCACTGCTTAGCTGAAAAATAAGGCAAACTGTTCATGTTACACATTTTATTTGCAAACCTTACTGCATGTACTTCTGTCTTCTTAATAGTTTTTTTTTTAAAAGAAAGGAGAGTGGGGGTGGAGGTGGAGGTGGGGGTTGTGGAAAGGGGATTTTGAATCATATGAACGTAGAACTACATGCTCAAACAAAGAAAACAAGAGTGAGCAAAAATAGTTTCAAAATGCAGAAAGCACCCTAAAAATAGAATTTTTGAATTTCTGATGCAGGTGTTGTACTTTCTATATGAAATGCTAGTTTGATATAATTTTTGTCACAATACTGTAGCACAATAGTATACAATTATATTCTTTCACACTACTACAAACATTATTTGCTACTTTGATACAAATAAACTCCAGAAACTACTTGAGGCATGAGCCAGATAAGAAATTAATGCGGCTCACTGAACAGGCTTTGACAGCATTCTCATTTTCAATAAAATACTGAATACAACAGTCGGTATAGTCATGCAAACGTCTATGGACTCAAGACGCCACAGGATGTAATTGGAAGATTTTTAATTTGACATGTTAACATTATTGTTATCCATAATGTTCACAACTCCCTGCTACCATCTAAGAAGTCACAATGCAATCCATTCCCAGAGGCTATGTGTCAAACTCACCCCAGCTACGCCTGGTCGGTAGCCGCCTGGTGCTGTGGCCGTTCCACCTGTCTTTCCCATTGCAGTTCGACGTTCTGGTGACTCCTGGTAGAAAGCCTGCTCCTGCTCTTTGGGAGAAGCGTAGTGCACATAGTACTGGCAGATGTGAGTATAGGTGTCTCCATCCTTGGCTGGGTCATTGCCGTACACTTCAATTCCATACTCTCCTTTTGAAGGAAGAGTAGCTGTGACCTGTTGAACAGATATGGCAGATTGCTCCATAAGCATCTTCCAAATTTGTTTACTCAATGCTGCCCAAAGACAAAGTCTGATGAGACAAGGTGCCTTATATGAACTCAGATCACTACGACGGTACAATTTTACAGGATTCACGGCACTGCGCTGGTGCACAAAAGAATCTCTAACTCCTTCCCTCTGCTCTTCAAAAGGCCATGCATGCCAAGAACAATCAACTCTTCAAGTTTAGTGTGCCTGATGTCTCATCTCACAACTGTAAGCAATTCATAAAAAAAGAGAATGGATGACAAAATACACAAAACCTAATTTGATGACTGGTGTGGTTGGTTATCTTAGAGGAACAGTGCTTCCACCTCGCGGTGATTTTGCACTATGAGAGATGGGGTGGTGTTTCTGAGCTATTCACTGAAGAACCACAAGACTGATAACTGCAGTCAGATGGCCATTGCAGACAGGCAGTTTAATGTGCTCAAAATGGCTGAATGGAGTCTGCATAATGTTTAACTCCAGGAAATAATCCTTGGCCACATCTGGATGCGAACCAACAATCTTGTACCTGCCAGTTTGCAGTTCTACCAACTGAGCTATCCAGGCCCCTTAATTTATTCACTCTAAACATCTTACCTTTATAACTCAGCAAAGAACTGGCTGGTTTGCATGTACGTTTGTATCTGCACTTCTGGTCATAAAAGCCCTTATAAGGCACATAAAATACACAGGGTGACTTATGACCACTCTTGTGATAAGAAGGGCAGATATGATTGCTCATGCAAGCCACCCCTGGTTAGCAGAAACTCTTGAAAGTGTATTTTTCAAACAAAGCAGGTTAACAGAAAAAAATTATATCAAAACATTGCATATTTTTGCAACAAAGCTGGTTAACAAAACTAAATTTATAACGGTGTATTGTGCATCTTTCAGCATAGGTGGTTAACAGAATAAATTAAAATCATGGCATTAACCCTCCTTCAGACCACCATTCAATTTTGTAAAAGCCGTAATCCCCCCTAGCAGGAAACACAAGCAAGCCATCCCAGAAGTGCAGTGTGGAATGAAATCTTACTTGAACCACGTCACCAGTGTCTTTCTCGGTGATGCACTTCTCAAGCTCCTCGTCGCGCATGCCGTTTTTCCTCAGCTTGCACAGAACAAAAGCAGGCTTGGTCTTCTTGAACTCGAGATGGACCTGACCATTCTCTGTTGTCACAATGCCTTCTGGAGGGTTGGCCACCAGCCCCAGCTGGTCCACTGCCACCCCTGGCCCCCACGACGAATCCGAGCAAGAGGGGAGAGGAGCAGCATCGCTGGAGGCGGTGTCTGCAATCACCTACACCAAAACAGGGAGATTTACACAATAATCGTACCATCAGTCATCTTACCAGACCTTTTTATTTACTCTCCAAACTGTAACAATACGCGTGTCAGCTGGTGCCGTCATAACGCAACAACCCCCCCCAAAAAAAAAAATTTTTTTTAATATAAAAATCCACAAATAAATGGTTCATTAAAACATGATTTTGTACCGAGGACAACCAAGACAAAACACACAAAGCATGTCAGCAAGATTACTTTCAATCAGGGAGAATCTTGATAAAAACAACCTTTTCACAAGAGATATTAAAACAAAATATTAAGCGAAAGCACTTTTAATACTGACAATGTCGGACCTGGCAAGAACTGCACCACAGCCATGTTAAGTCAATGACTATTAACGAAATGGAAGTTCTTTCATTCCATCTAAAAGGATGTCCCAGTAAAACTGGGCAAGGTAGCCTCAATGAAATTCATGAGTTAATAATGGTCCAGATTTAGAAAGCATGCAGTGAAGCAGATCAGAGAGAGAAAAACTTGATCGATACCTACCTTGTACTCACAAGAAGCAGTGAAAATGTTTTTGACGCCCAGTTCGCCTGTCAAAAGCTGGGCAAAGATGGTGAAATAGTACTGGCCAGCTTTGGGTGCACGGAAGACAAAGGTACCTGTCTGATTTTGACCATGGTGCTGCAGGGCATAGTTTTTCAGCTTCTGGCCCTGGAACGTTTCCTCTCCGGTATCGGCAAAAGTGATTTTGTAGGTGAAATTCGTGGGCTTGCAGTATCCAAGCGTAAGAGCGATGCGACCTGCATTGTGCAAAGAAACAGCTGTCACAGTTGTCTTGGATTCTACCATTGCATGTGCAATAATTTTACTATAAAACAACAAATAAAGAAAAGTGCTGAATGCATCCACCTGAAGACAAAGCATCCAGACTGAACCATGGGCAGATCAATTAATTTTCCTCTAAACATTTCGTTTTGTCGAGTGCTACCACATCACAAAAACCAATAAGCTGGTGCAAAATTTAAAAAAATGGCATTATACACAACAATGCAACAGATCCAAGTACAACACAAATATTTCAGTCTCAGCCATGATGCCACCATCACAAACATGGACACTGGACAGCTGTCACGCACAGATAACTTGGCACAAGACACTGGACAGCCGTCACGCACAGATAACTTGGCACAAGACACGCAATGCTGTCCGCAAAATGACTGCTTTGCATGCTTACCTTTCTTGGTATCCACCACACCGTTGTGATGGGAGACGAAAAACATGCCACATTTGAAGAAGTAAGACTTGACCAGTGGCAGATTCTCAAAGTCAGCCAGCGAGATAGGGCGCACCAACAGCTGCCACTCAGTGCGATGAGCCCAGTGGGAGTAGATCAGTTGTTCTGGGTCGGTCAGGAAGTAGAAGTCGTCATACTCATACACCTGCCAACAGATGACCAGTCCACGAATCTCTGTGTTGTCCTTGCAACAACTCATGAACATCTCTTATTTTTCACTCTGCAAGATGCCACATGCATGCAAAAGGAGGTGGTTAGCCTGCAGCAGTTTTAATCCTCACGTGTTTACCTTGCCTATGTGAATCTACCAATGAGTGTGGAAGGGAAAATAGTTGTAGTTCAACAACTAAGGTCAGACCGAATTTTAAAGTTAACCAGTGGTCTGGAAACCAAGATAAGGGCTGCATAACAAAAAGAATAATCTGGAGTTCAATATCTGATCTTTTCAAGTTAGCTGAAAAATATCTTTTAAAAAATTCTCAGCTGTATTTTGATAACAGGATTTATTGTGAAAAACTTTGACATCAACATTTTATCTGTTTTGGCCCTACCCTTTTCATGAAAGTTACTGACCAAAAAACCTTGCAAGAATAGATTCTGCAAATAAACGGTTGACTTTAACCCTGCAATCCTCCCAGCCAAACAACATAAGCAAATGTAAGCCCTGCAGTGCCTACCAGTAAGGGAAAACTTTTCAGAAACAAATATATTCAAGCATATAACAAATAACAGCTATCAATGTCTGTAGTAGTTTGTAAAACGAACGTCGTCATCATGCACATAAAATACAAACAGTAATGCAGCATATATTTACCAAATTCTCTGGCATGTTCTTTTCTGACACAAGGTAACGAGTGGCCCAGTGCGAGTCAACTAGGTACCAGTTGGAGTCGATCAATGCTGCATTCCAGCTATGGTTGTATTCACTGCCCTTAAACTTGTCTCCAGGACGATAGTCCAGACCCTTGGCAAAGCCTGTCAGCACCACTGCAGTCACACCTGAAAACCTGGCACACGAAATCATAAACATCATTTTACACTGCAGATCTGTGTTCCATAATATGCAATCATAACAATCATTTTACACAATGCAGATCTGTGTTCCATAACATGCAATATTCATGCATGTCTAACAGAACACCTTTATTTTCTTGCACAGAAGAGTTCTCTCCTGTCCAGCCCAGAGTTACTGGCAGTAGCTACTCTCCTACTGAAGAGACAGTAAAAATTTCCTCGCACACACTGTTACCTGCACATGGTTTCGAAGATGCGGGCATATGTACCCTGTTTGTTTTTAAAAGACTGCAGCACCTCCTCTGGGCTGCCAGGTCTGGCGCCATCTCTGAAGGAAATGGTGTACATGTTCTTGGAAGTCATCCAGCGAAATATTGCTCTGGGGAAACAAATTTTTTTAAATATGAAATGAGCAGAAACTTGTGCTTAGATTCATGAACAAATGAATGAAAGATCATATTTTAATTTGCATTTGTTTGCAGATATCTTCTATTATAAAGAAGTTATACAACGGGCAAGTTAAAGCATCACCCCACAAACAATAAGAACTACATTTTAAACAAAATATTTACTGCAGTACATGTAGATCCAACAGAACCAATTGTTGAACAATTCTAAGAAGCAAGAATGTTTCTTTTTTTTTTTACTCTTTCTTTTTTCTAGGTTATCCCCACAGGCATTTGTCAATCATGGAAATAAGAGGTAAAAGGTCACTGCAAATTTATGGTTGCAAGAACATGTATAAATGCTACACAGAACCCCACACGTACCAAATGACCAGAACAGCAATTACCTGCACTTGTCAAGATCTGACTGAAGGTTGGAGCTGTAAATTAGATGCCAGATCAGATCTATGAAGTTGTCGTGATCTGTCTGGGCCACCTGTAACATAAATACCTCTACCATCATATGAACACAACAAACACACCTATAACAAAATATGCACACAACAAAAACGCCTGCCATACAATACTACTGTGCATAGTCATGTAAATTCAGTACTGAACATAGTCATCACATGACAATCAGTCCCCACCCAAATTTTCACCTATACATTTTCACTCTGATCTTCATTGTACAACACCTAAAACTTACATACACCTAAACACCTTCTTCAAGACAATTATTAAAGTTATCATTAACACCAGCTTCCACGGAGCAAACAGACCATTGATGCCTCACAGTTGAACAAGGCAGGTACCTGTATGGCATGGTTGTCAATGTGGTAGAACTGCTGCACATTTCGGTAGAGGTCAAACTTGCGGTAGCGAGAATGGACAGGTGGGGCGCTGACTTGCTTGGTCTTGGCATCCTCAGGCTGCCAATCACGTGGAGCCTTGATCTGCATGTTGCTAGGTGGCTCTTACACTATAATACACAATATTGTCATATAATGAGATGCTTTTTTTGAAATTATTTCTTCGCAAAAACTGTAGGCAAATCCTACAACATAATTAAGTTTTATTTCGGTATGATTCTTTCACAATGCTGTCATGTGCAATGCTCTGTTTACTTGTAATTTTCTGTACAAATCTGCCTCCAACATTTGTGCACCGTCAGCCAGAAAATGCACTGACGGGAGTCTCACCAGCTGCCTAAAACTAAAATCTGGCAATTGCGCCTTAGTGCTTGAACACACTCTTGAAGCTGTTCCCAGTCTCAGCTAGCTGACTGCCCAGCATTCCAAACATCTGACTCTGCAGTGGTGGTTTTCGCCAACCAAACATCCTGCCAGCAGGCATCAGTCACACAAAAGAAAGACTGTCTGCTTACACACCAATATGACGTCTGTTCCTGTCTCCATTTCATGCAACCACCAGGTTATTCAAATGTGAACACACATCACCAACACCCCTCATATTTTGCCCTTAGTGTCTCTGGCGTTGAAAGCAGCAGTGGGAAGGGATCTGTTCACGTCACTTATTATCTATTAAAGAGCATTTTTTCCTGGGTAATACTTCAAGAAAATCTTGGAAATAGTGATTATAAATTTAGCTTCATCCAACAAAAACAGTAACAATTTCTTAAATGGGTACACTTAGTGTAGCAGCAAAATTTCCTTGCATAAAGTGTTTTGACTGGAAGCACTGGTTGTGATACAGATAATCATTTCTGTAATGTGAAAGGAGGGAAAAAAATCCATACAACCTTTCAGGCTAATTCTAAACATCCACAAAAACCACACGCTATGGGCTCGAATGCTTCTCAGCACCGCCACCTTATATCTTCAACCTCCAGCTTCCAATCCTATTCCAGCCATGTGCTATAAATAGTAGCTGTCTGCCCCCCTAGGTCACAGAATGGTGGTGCAAAAGCTGGGTGGGAGCCACGGCCCTCCAATCAGTCACTTCCACATCCAAAAATACTCTTCAGTCTTCACCTCCACAGCTTTTAACACCCCGCACCCACAACAATCCTGAAACACTCATCTCCTGTAGCTTTCTGCCACCTTGCATGACTGCATAGCTGTGCAGCATACTCACTTCTGGGTTTAATCTGCACTATTTTCCACTTTTTGTGGGAACAAAGGCTAAAGATTCCTTTAATCAGATATTGGAATTCTCAAAAAAGAAAAATGAACACAGAAAAAAGTATCACTACCATAGAAACAGGTTCAGGTTAACACTACAGCTACAGGTCCTCAAAAAAACTGCCTTTTCAGATTAGTGAAGGGGAAAGATAACAGCAAATCGGACTCTTATTCTCGATCCGATGATCAGTTATTGCATTTTGCTTTAAAAAAAAACCCTGTGAATAATAAAGCGATCAGCTTTGTGGTGTCTTATTAGCAAGCTTGCCACATGGGTATCCTCTCACCCACAATTGTTGACTTAAATGAAGACTGACAAACACACCAATTTATTTTTGCTCTTGCCTACAATTTTTCACAACAATGGTTCACTGCTTCAGTACATTCAGTACCACTGTACTGAATCGGACACTACGTCAGCTGATCACAGCTGTAACAGTACCACAGGACAACCGATCCTTAAGTTGTCATTTCCATGTCTCCATCATCTCCATGTTTTGTGTGCACCATCACGTATGTGAGGATGGAGGAAAAAAAGTAGGGTGGGGAAAAGGCAAAAAGGGTGCACACAGGACTGAAATCATGCATATTTAACACATTTATGGACAAACAACTGTTGCAAATGAGTGCTAGTGTTTGATGAGGTAGATTCAGCATCTGCATATTTGTGTTAAAGCATCTAAGTAGTTATGAATTGTGTACATTGTGTAAAACTGTGCGTTGTGCCTCGTGTGTGTGTGTGTATGTGCACGTGCGCAAGCACGTGTGGTGTGTTGTGTTGTGTCAGTCTATGTGGTTAGTTAGAGAGAAAGATCATGCATGTCCATCTTGGTGTCCAGTGAAAGAAAATGTATTTGTGGATAGTTTCTTAGATTTCACATAACTACATGTAAATGTCCTCGCTACTGTAATTTGTATCACTTTTATTCAATAACACATAAAAAAAATAACTGCATTGTTTCCTACATATGAATCTACCTCAATTACTTATATCCATGAACGCACGAGACTCTTTAAAGCCAGTTATTTCGTATCAAGCCCCCACAACCAGTTTGTTTACTTTCACACTGGCTCTCCCCAATGTGTGGGTGGGTATGCGTTTGTGCCAGAATGTTTTTGTCCATGCTTTTTTTAAAACCAGCATGAATCATGATAGCCAAAACCTTTGATCGGAAGACTTTCCCGCTGACACCTTTCACACTTCACGGTCCTTGTGTACTGCGGATACTATGCCACAGACTACCACTGCTCGCTCTTTCCTACACAATAACTTGTTTAGGCAGGGCACAATGGCACCCACACACACACAATGGTCCACACATTTCTTTCAGACGGCTTGAAAACATCTTGACACTACCTTTGTAGTGGGTCATCTGGAAAGTCTAATATTTTACACCTCCTACAGCAATTTTTCACTGCCTTCACTGCCACAACAAAACACAACTGGCTAAAGACAGGATCCCTCTGCCCAGCAAATGATGGGAAAAAAAACCTCATGCAAACATTTCACACATTAAATGTGTAAGGACACAGCTTCACAGGGCAAAAATAGCATCAACTTTTCAGAAAAACTGACACAAATTTTCTCCACAGCTTAATACATTGTCCCTTAGTTTTCAACTTTTGTCAAATTAACTTGGAGTTGGAGGCCTCAAATTTATGACCTGAAAATGTTCACCCAGAGAGAGACATTTCTCAATCATAATGCAGTCAGAAAGCTAAGCCAGTGGGGCCACCTCAGAATGGTTGGAAAAGGGACCATGTGCTCAACTGCTGTATGGCTGTGTTCTGCTCCTTGACAATCCTTGTCCAGTTCGGATCACAGTTGTAGCTACACACCCCTTCCCCTGGTGCAGTGACTCATTCAGATACACTAACCATGAATGCATTGTTGTCTGATGAGATTTATTCTTCTGATAGGAAATTTACACCTGTGATCAGGAAAACTGTAATGGTAGTCCCACAGGCTGCAACAGAATTCTAGTTTTTCTTCTTACCTACACTTACCTAAGTACTACAACAACAAAAATGTGTGCTGAATTGTGCTACAAACTTACACAGGGTATTTTTTTAAGAATTTGACCAGGGAAAGTGTGGGAACCTGTACAGACATGGATATTTTTTGGCTGTCTTGCTTTTTATGCTCCATTATGAAGGGTTTCATATGTTTGCCTATGGGCTTTAAATAGGAATATTCTCCTAAAGGTTTTTTTTTATTTAAAAAAAAAGTTTTGCATACAAATGACAATCAAAATATTGTGCAAACAGGGAAAGAACTAAATAAACAGCATGTTCAAAGCATCCCAATAACAACAGATGAAAAGTCCGAGCTCTCATTAAAAACCATTAATACTGCAACCATGTGAAATCTATGAAATAGGCTAAGTTCAACATTGGCATACTTGAGCTGAGACAGTCATCCAGACATTAGATGCACATCTTTTGGGCTCTCTAAACAGGACCTGGTGATAAATATGGGCAGCTCTGACAAAACAAAACTATTTCTAAGGTGTTTGTTAACCGATGACAACCTTTAAAACCAATGGCAGGGAGTGAGTCTTGACATGGCCATTTGTATTCCCGTGCAGAACTTTTCTTTGTTAACAGCATTACTACTATAAATTGGTGCCTGTCTCACTCACTCACGCTGTACTTCTGACAAGGTAATATCATTTTATGGTTTATGATGAGACCATGAGATTTATGAGGCACTAGGTGCACACACACACACACATATATATACATACACAAATATTTATGCACATGGACGCATATGTCCCTTAGCGTGAGCGCACGCACGTGAACACACAAATACAAAACGCCTCTTGAAGCCGCCAGTGACAGGATTAAGGTCTAAGCCACGAGGAGCACCGTCACCGAAGAAAGATACCGCACAGCGACCACCCGTACAGAGAAGCCGTTTTTATTTAGGTGACTCATGTATGGCTACTATTTGCACTAGATCAGTACGTGCAAAGCGGCCAAACAAAGCAGCCGATCCAGTCGAGACGTTCAGACAACACGAAATGACTTTGTTTTTCAAGTTTGTCAATCGATTTGCTTTGTTATAAAGCACACCTGCGTCATGGTCGCTTGGATGGGAGGCGCTTAAAATATTCTTTGTGAGAGGTGCCGATGACATTTTAACGGTTGTAGTTTTGTAGTTCTGCATGCGCAACAGGTCATGGCTCGTTATGCATTAATATAAATTATAACATCGTTGGAAAATATACTATTCCCATATCCATTGCTAGATATCTTCCAGTCGAGGAAAGCCGGCTTGTTCCACAGCTACCCTCCCATGCCTTCAGCAACCATCCACCCACCCTCTCTTGATAACTATCATGTTGACGTAGCTACTGTGTGATTGCATCCATCGCTACAGGTATGAACAGCTCATTTTGAACACTTAAACTGTTTGATAATGACTTTTTTAAAAATGCATCCTTTATCGTATTTTCCGTCCAGACAGCATAAACAGCTAAAGTACGCTCCCTCTTTGGATGTTGACACTTCGCCAAAGATGGGCATTGCTGGCAAATTTCGATCGAGCCGCTTCCGGGTGGAGCCTACCGTGTACTGTAATAGACTGCTAAAAGTAAACTACTGATAATTATTCGGGTGTGCATATAATACAAACACATAAACTGTTGTCTTACCTGACTACAAGCCGGTTAAGTGGAGGTGAGGCTGGAATGGAGAGAGTTCAAAACCGATGCAAGCAGCGGAGTGAGAAACGCTATTGAGTGTGCTTGCGCAGAACTCGCTGCGCAGAGGCGGCACGGAAGGAATGTGTAGCGTGCAGTGGTAGCGTGCCTGCGAAATGACAACAGGCCAAGGGAGGCAACAACTCCACGGGTCTTTGTCTGACAGGTTCTAGCTTTTTCATCATTCTTTTTTATTTCTCATGTAGTTACGAATAATTAAATAAATAAAACCTTAAATGAATATCGCTAAGCTCAGTGTGATGTCTGTTCACCCGTCAACGATTAACAGCCTACATGCATACACACTCAACATCTAACAGACTAACACTCGTGTGTGATTTGTGCCTGTACATGCGCGCAGGTGTCAGCTGTAATTAAGAGAATAAACAACTCAACAGTTGTTTGCCTTAATGAGGATAGTGCAAACATTTACTATCCTTAATCGCACCCAGTCAAATTTTACAAATCCCGGAGCACATGTGCACAAACGTCAAGACTCGAGCGACAATGACCTGCGGCCTGAGTACTGGAGCAAAACACATCCGGCGCGCGACCCACACCCTTTTCGAGTCGGGGTTATAATTTATTCACTGTACTCGCCAGCGTTCGCGACTTGAGCTGAACATCGTGTGTCACGCAGTCGATCGTCGTCTGCGTGGGTGGATCAGACACACTAGCTGTATAAGCGAGAGCAATATTTTGCTGAATGGACGATTTACGGCCGGTGCCAGATCTATAATGCATGATCGAAATCTATGTGTTGCTCTCAGAAATTAGACATTACTTATATTTTCAGTTGCTCCTGTTCTCGATCTCATCATTTTACCCATGCAATGCATATATAATTTAGGCCTACATTTATTTTGCAAAGAAGACCTGACGCTGCAGGTTCTGACACCTGACAGTGGCTATATTCACAAGCCACTCGGTCACGTGAGGCTTGGCTTTGCCCAGACGCGATAAGGGGTGTCGCTACTTAATATGATGCCCTCGTTTACACCCTCTCCTATGCATGACCTATACCCTGCGTCGGGTCGCGAGGGCAGACGAGTCTTGTAGTGATGAAAGGGAGCGATTAGGTTGGAGTCAAGGACTACTATAATCATATAGTTTATGATTATTGTAGTCCTTGGCTGGAGTGTACGTCAGAGCTCTGTATGTCTACGAACTAAGGGAGCTTGTTGACGTCTCTACCTGTACTTGCCTGTAAAACTGGCTTCAGCTGTGCGACAAAAGGTGCACTTTTTGAAGGGAAATATCAGCAGACTGCGAAAAATCTCCTCTCTTTCTCCCCATATATATATATAATCATATTTTCAATGCTGGTTTGGGCAACATGCGATGGCGTCAGTCACTATAGGGATGCATTCTGGTCGTCCGCTATTTATTGACAAGCATCCTGTCGAAGTGAAGTCTGTGGGTGCATGCATTTCTGAAACCTACATCACTGAGCGCCTAGAATCTTGATTAATATAATTTTTATTGTAAAAGTTGAACTACAATTACGCCACTTGAGACGAGATTTACTAATCAAGACGCATTTCTCTGTCGGACAGGTATCTTTGACTCTCAATCAAGATCACAGCAAGACAGTGAAATAAACAGTGGAACATTGAAATGAAATAGAACTGTATATTCTGTATGGTTTACAACACTCTCGCCCTCAGAATAAAAGAGCAGCAGTTTCACCTGGCTTTTATGTTGTTGTTGTTGTTATAGGCGGACAATCCCATAACTCCCTGCTTGAGGACGCGCATATATCTCATCGCTTTCCCTGAACAATTCATTCCTGACATGGAGAAACAAAATAAGTTCTACAGCAATAAGTTTGTGTCACAGTGTTCTTTATGCCCCTGCATGGTGGGCTCAGAGAGCTGTCTGAATTCGTGCATGTAGACACTATCGATCCGTTGTGTGATGTCCGACCAATGAAAAAAAATCTAAGCAATGGATCAATATGCTTTTACAAAAATTGACATGTCGAACGCACGCCAGACCTTGACTGCGGCGTATGGGTCAACACAGGAATTTGGAGATTTCAAAAATTGTTCGTGCATTACAAGACCCTTCGAAAGCGTAAGCCTACGTAGGCCTATAACCGAATTTTGGTACATAACTGTCGTGGTCTGCTCTGTCTTACGTCTATGGGTATGTTTGATTTTGATATTGTGACAAGAAAACACAATTTTACAGAAGGAAATGTCCGTCCTCAGCACGTGGTCCAATTGTCTCGTCTCACGCTGAATGACGTCACACATACACCTTCACTGTAGCAAAACGACCGTGCGATGGTAACACTAACATATATACATATAGTTTGACTATATCTTCTGTACTGTTGACTGGAAACTTGTTGTAAGCGAAGATATATTATAGCCCCTTGCTCGGCAACAAACAGCACGGACCCACAATGTGAAGAGCACAAATCAAGCTATCATTTGGATGGCAAACGATCGACTGTCATTTGGCAGTTTTTTGTTGTTGTTGGTTTTGAGTCTGCTGAGAGTCGTGAGAGAGGAGAAAGTTCTCATCTACTGTTTGAGTAGGAGCCATATATATATATATAAAATCATGTGTCGTATGGGCAGTGCTTGATCTTTTGTCCTTTACGAAGTTTGTTTTGCTGACAAGTTTCCAACCGCCACCAACGGACGGCCAGCAGGGACCTTAATTAGACTAACAAGGCACAGCGAGGAATAAATTTAGTGTTTGATGATTATCACTGTTACTTCAGCATGACCGTCCTCTGCGGGCGTAACTTGCGAGAATGACTAGTACAAAATAATGCCGTTAGTATTTCATGACGGGCGTGTACTGTGTCAATTGCCGCATTCAGTAATTGTGGCGATGCCCTCTGATGAAGTGTAATACTGTCAGATCGCGGTTGGGATTGTGCAGGAGCCAACATTTTGGTTCTTGGCGATGCACACTGTTCCAAGAAGAACGCGCACGTGTGTTTGCAGGGGAGGCCTAATGGTTTTCCAGTCTTCCAATTTTCTGTTCTTCAATTCTTCCGCACTTCAGTCTTCCATCGTCATCCTTTGTCGTCACCCTGTCCCTTGCTTCGTCGCGGCGCTCGATCTACGCATCTTCGTGACGTGATCTGGCACCATGCAATCAAATGACGAGCTCTGGCCCCCAGTTCGGTCAGGTCCTCGAGTTTTCTTTGACCCGTTTTCCAATGACGTCGCTGCGCATGCACAGTGCAGTCATGTCCTCTCCGACCACTCATTTTCGGTCATGCAAGGGCTTTTTAAACTGTCACTATCAGGGGATCTGGTGCATTTTTCAAATAAATGTTACGGGAAACGCTGATAGTTATCTAACAATTCTAACTTGCCCTCAAAATGTTACTGACAACTCAGGTTGGAGGTTGTATGGGGCACCAAGAGGGGAGTAGGTATAATTCTCATAGTACACGAAGAATTTGATTCTGTAACTAAAGAATGGCATTCTATAACCAAAGAATGGAATTCTATACTTTATAACTAATTCCAAAACTTGATGACAATAGGCCATCAAGGACTCAGTGCACAAAGATTACCGTCATAGTTCCAACCTATGCTGTATATAGTGTATGTGTAAGTTTTTAATAATCCTGGCACACAGATTTATTTATTATGGTACAAAATGAAACTCATCAGTAGCCTTTTTTCTGTGCATGGGGTCTCCTGTTTGGTACAACAAAATGTCATGGGCTAGGATTTGTTGGTGTCTCATTTGCTTTCAGACAGTTAAAGCAGTTAAGAATGTTAATAAGTCAGCATGCAAATGACAGATTTTTAATTAAAACTATTTAAACTATATTTAATAAAGCTTCTTCTACTTTCTACCCAAATTTATTGCTTTAGGAAAATTAACTTGTTGCTACAGATATCATTATTCCTGTTCTTAACTCCCTAGTGCATACTTATCACAACCATATTCAGTCTATTAATATTGTCTCACATTTCCAGTATTTATTGTAGGTGAATATTCACTGCAAACATTGGGCCAGATTTCACTTCCAATATTGGACCAATTTTGGGTGCCAATGAACCAACCATATTGTAAGCCAATGTACGCCCAATATTGGCTCAATATTTGTGTGCTGGCTGACCTAAGGGGTACTGTCAATGTCTCTGTAACATTTGTCTGCTAAACTTGCCACATTTGTGCAACAAAGATACCATTTTGATGTAAATTGGCGCTGAAAGTGCAAAAAAAAATCTCCCCCACCATGTCTCTCTCTCTCTCTATATATATATATGCTTGTTAAACATTGCCCCTAATGCAACACAACTCTGAAATGGAGAAAAGTTGTACTGCAAAAATTTGCACCCTGTTTGCAAGTTTGCCCAAATGTTCTCTACATGCTGGGCTCAGAGAATCGTTTGTATCCATGCATATCAGACGCACTTTAGATCCAATGTGTTGTGTCCGAGCAAAAAATCCAAGCAATTCAATGCTTGTCCAAAAGTTATAGCAAGGTGTGGTTTTCACAAAAACTGGTTCTGAACGCACCTAACACTTCGCAACATATGGGTCAACAGAGGCATTTGGAGATAAGAAATTGTTTATGTATTACCAATAGACATTGCTAATTAATATTGCAGGCTTCCTATAAGTGATTGAGGTTTCATAACAGTATATTATAGCATCATCGTCCAGATAAGAAAAGGCCAGTTTAAGGACAACAGTTCCTCAAAGCCTTTACGAAAAGGTAAATGTTGTCCCATGATCTGTTTTATGTCATAGAGGAGTGGGAGTGTAAATGAGATCCCCACTTTTCTGCTGGGCAGTATCGTGAGGACAGTGCCCATCTCCTCTCCTGACCCATGGGTCAGGTATCCATTTCCAGCTGGGTAGATTGGAGGAAGTGTGCAGTGGGTAGCACAGGTATTGAACCAGTGTTTTCAGGTTTTGAAGCTAGTTCTCTTACCACTGGGCCATAGCTTCCCCAAGCCATTATTTCTCCTTTAGTTCATTTAGACCCTGGGTGCTGCCTTGAGCAGGGTTTGCAGCTCATCAATTAGATACATAATCTGATAAAACAGCTACAGGCTGAATGTGAAAGAAGTTGGGAAAAGCCAAAAGTGTGTGAAGACCATTTGAATGAAATTGACTTTTTTGTTCTTTATTAACAAGTTGGCAACAAAGGTTATTACGTGACGGGGGAAGAAGGGGTGGTGTGGGAGGGGGAAGAGCTATTATGGAGGAAACCTGAGCACCCAGGGACCACCCTTGCTGTAAACAGGTCCACATGCGGAGATTAGGTGTGCTGGACACAGGTTCTGAACTGCAACCATCTGCACTACTGGCCTCCGTTGATTTACTGGAACCCAGTTTAACAGTAATTCTACTGTATCGATCTCCTGATCAAGATGTGGTGCAATGATTGTGGAATTATGGATTGACAAACCCCATTAGATGAAATGATCTGTCAGCGGTGATTTAGCCTCACCGTTGCACAGATTGGTTTCTTCCTAGCTAAAACCTGATAAGACTGAGAACTGACTGCAGATGCGTGTGCATGGGAAAGAGTGAGATGTGGGAGACGGAGGTGTAAACCTGTCCCGCCTCTGAGAGAAATTTGTGAATAGTAGGGAGAAATCATACTGCCTGTACGTGTTCACAATATACTACACATAATGAGCTTCCATCTGGCGACAATTTTTGACAGCTCTGTGGACAACACAGAAAGTTCAGTAGGATAAGATTATGACTCTGTGGTCACATCAGAAAATGTCAGTAGAAATGAGTTGGACCCTTCATGCCCATTATCCCAGGAAGTAACCCATGTCACTGAATGTCCTTTTGTGCAAAAGCTTAAACCATCACCAAGGTATTATTAGGACCATGTGAAAATACACGTTGAAAAGCACAGAATATTCCAACTTCTGATGCATTCTATCTTCACAGCCACACAAAGTTGCATCTTTTTAGCCAGCTGGCTACTGATGATTTGATTATTTTGTGAATTTCAGATGAGCAGTCAAAATTGAGTACATCAACATGGTCAGTTGATGAGAGACATTTTCTGAATGACTTTCATAACAAAAGACAAAACTTCACATTCCTTCTCCATTTACCCAAACACATGCACTTGCATACATGCACCTGCTTAAACATGCACACAAACTTTCTGAAATGACTGCACAAACTACAAAATTATACCCCCAAATTCATTGGATATACTGTATTTCTATGTTTCCTCTAACATACTATTAGTAACCCAGTGACATGACAAAATATCCCAGTGACACCAGCAACCTCACTGAAGCCGATTCATCTAAGCTCCATGTCCTTCTAAGTGGTCCACAATATGCACAGATACCAGAATAAGCTTCTGACTGAAAGTCAGTTCTGCGGATATTTAAATAAATACTTATGGGTCCAAGTATACTGACTACATTATAAAGAACCATATTTCTGTTATGCTGTTTTAGCCTATTTATGCATGGGTGCAACTCCCAGAACCCAAAAGAAGGAAAATGTGCAGGTTGGGAGTGAAAAAAGAGAACCTTATACTGTGCTTAGCCAGCAGGAGCAGAATCATTTGAACTACAACCACCTTGATCCCCCAACCCCCTCCCAAGAAAAAATGTTCTCCAGCCTTGTCAAAACAAGTAAAATCCTTTCCTCTTCAGTACACTTTTGGACAATAACAACGGGAACAACAAAAACATGAGAGAAACTTTTCCAGACTAAAAATTATGAACTGTATGTTGTGAATTTTACATGATTCTACAACTTTGTGCCTGTCATCAGTGCTTATTAATGTTATCACTAAAGCACAATAAAACAATGGGCTTTTCAGAATTTGAAAATTCCAAATGGGGACAGTTGTGAGAATGGGAAATCCAAATTTATTCTGCAGAGTTTCACCCATGCAAAAAATACTCGGTGATTACTGGAATGTCTACAGTCTGTAACTTGTCAACAATCCAATCCCCCCCCCACCCCTTCAAAGATTTTTCAAGGTACTTTTGTCCCCACACAGAGGAGTTGCACCTATGCTTATGTGACTTTCTTGTTATTATCTGTCAATAAAATTTCCAGCATTTGTCAAAATAAGCACTTTGTAAGCGAGTATATCCATAGCAAAAGATCAAGACTTAAACAAGGTCTGTTCAGCTAAAAGGAGAACTAAGTGACAACACACTGTACATATGTTTTAACAACTCTAGAGCTGTCCATATAATCGTTCGTGTCTCACAGACAGTTGTACTTCTTTTTCTACCTCTTCTATTCAATCTTACTTGATAACACATTCATTCATACATGCTTACACAATCTCTATTCTTGCTTTTAATTCTACCAAATATGACTAAACATTGCTTTCCAGAGGGACCAAGATCAACAGAGACAAAATCAACATTTGAGATGCCACCACTTTGACACATGAAGCTACAACCAAAACATCAATACATGTACATCCCCAACTCTGTTTTATATCAAAATAATTAGCAGTTCAGTACATGTCATCTGAAGACATGCTCTCCACTTTTCTTCACAACCGCAACCATGCAATGGCTGCACTGTGCACAGAAATACAGTACCAAACACTTTTGGATCTAAATACATTTTAGTTTGAAGGCTGTAAATTAATTTTTTTAAAAAGCATTTGGCCTTTGCTCCTTCCTGTGAATCAGAGACCAATGATATTGTTTCCAGTAGTTTCTTTTAAAGCTGTATCTTCTGTTCAGCTCCAGCAGTCACATACCGCTTGGCCAATAAAGATTTTACAGAAAAACAACCCAACAAAAACTGGAGGTAAATCATCACAGGTATTGAAATAAAATTCGCTCACCACAAATCATACCTTAGAGTAACATAAGAATCATTCGATCATGTTTGTGGTCTGAGGGTAGCACAACTCGGGGCTTATATTTAAAAAAATTATTCCTGTTGATGATCTGCCATATTTGAGCTTAAAGAAATATGGTTTGGTTTCTTGAATTGGGCATTCAGAAGCCAGTTTTTCATCTGCAAAAAGCTGCACAGGAATGGGATACCTTGCCCCACGTTTCCTTGAAAATACAGCAAACGGACAAGCCACACCTTCAATTAGTGCACCAGTTCTAAAACCAGTCTTAAAGGCAGGACCGAAACATTTAAAGACCTTGGTGAAATACTAGGTTTTGCTTTGAATAAAGGAACACAACTAGTTTATTGTGTATGTTTCCACTCTGCTGGTCTCAACAGGAACTGGCATTAAAATTCTCACCGGAAAAAAAGGGAATAATTTGTAGTCCTTCCACCCACCCACCCCCCCACCAAAAAAAAAAATCCCTTTAAAATCAGACCACAACTTACAAGCATGACACAGTAATCTGCATTAGCACAAGTTCACTCCCATGTGTGACATTTACTAATCTCATAGCAAAAATATATCATTGTTTGAAAATCCTGTGACCTTTCCCAGATGAAATAGTAGAACCCCACAACTTATGTACAGAAAAAACTAAAGCAACATTCAAACTGAAACTGATATTTCAATTTCTGCATTATGGATTTAAGTCATTTAGCATTATAATGCTGCATTTGTAAATGAACAACTTTCATGCGAATTAAATTACTGTACTTATTTGTGTTAACAAATGCCTAAATAAGTCATTTATGCATTTGATTTTACCTTAGTGGTGGATGACAAAATTTGATTATGCTTTAATGATGATTTTTATGCAAGGGCTCAAAAAGCCATAACTGTGTGAAACTCATATCCTATAAGTGGCTCCAAGCATTGCAGATGGTCATATAAATCAGGAATCTATTATTATTAACTTCATCTTCTGTTGGCAGACAGAATCATACCAATGGCATCTTTTTCTTTTGCTCTTGCTGCATGTTGTAAACATGCAAATGGTAATCTGAACAGTTAAATCTCAAACTCTAAATTTGATTGTATAAAGGGTACTTTGTAAACAAAATAAAATATATAAATGCATCCCTTGTTAAGAAAATGTCTTGATGATCACCATGAAAAGCAGCATGCAGCAACTTGCCCAGAAAGAAGTGGTCGAAGCTGAATGCCAAACTGTGTGCTAAAACTGTTATGCAGTAATCTGTAAAATGACAATTACTTCAGTATTTTTCCATAGGCTAGGTTGCATGAGTATTCAAATCTGTTCTTCCATTCATAAAAGTGTGCATAACACTTGTTCACCCTCGATATTTTATGTGCATGTTCCCATGTGGGAAGGAGCCAAGTGTTTCCATGCAACTGAGCCCAGATTTTGACACAACTTTCATCTGTGTCTTTTTGGTGAGATGCAAACCATCCAAGTAAAAGCAGGTGGGCTGCCCTTCACACAGTCATATTTGCACACTAAACAGTTAACAGGCATCACAAATATCCTTGCCCTTTCAGGTACTGCACTCCTTGTTCCATCTGATTGTCCTCTGTCATGAAGTATGACATAGAGGGTACACGTGATATGGATGATGCTCTGGGACAAAGCCTCAGGCGCTTCATATAAAGGATTATGGCTGCGAGGACGACTATGAAGCAGACCACAATCAGATACTCATTGTAGAAGAGCCGTGCCTTCGTAGGAGCTGCAGGATGGGGTTGGATGGATTGCTGTATATCTCTGTGTGCAAAAATTAAAAATACATGGGAAGTTGAATATCTGTCCACAAAAACCAGAAAAAAACCCAAAAAAGATGTGTTGTCTAGCACTACAGCAATGATGTGACATGCAAAGATGATGACAAAATGAAGATGTGCAAAAAGAAACACATGCACACATGAACTCATGCTCCCCCACCCAAACCCCCCCCTCCCCCAAACCACACACGCACATGCACAGTAACAATGTTGGTGAAGAATTACCGTAAAGGCAGGAAGCGGGTACGATAGATAAGAGCGCCAAGGGTCCACTGGACATCTTTATCATGAATAAGCTGTGCAGACTGAAATCCCGAGTAGGACTCTGGGAACTTAAAGCCTTTGTGAAAAACTACGGACATCCAAGCTGACTTGATGCACTCATACCTGTACAAAAGGATATTTTACATTTTGAACAGCACAAAACAAATTCCATCTGTGGTTTATATGGTAAACAAACATCAAGTAAACTTCAATAGTGACTTTTTATATGTATGAGAGAAATGATTTGTAATAAACAATGGAGAAACTCTAAAACCAGTAAACATGACCTATATCCTAACATAGTGTACACTAAAACCTGCAAACATGGGACAGCCTTGGGGAAAGCTTAAACTGTCCCTGGGTAACAGGTGGCTCTTATTCTCAGGAAGCTGTCATGGCAAGATATGGGTCATGCACATTGGTTTATACAGTACAGTGTACAATAACATTTGTTACTCAATAAAGAATTTGTGAAAATTCTGCATGCTGGTTTCCACACTGCATGGTATGTATGGTTTATTTACATAATATAGTAAAACTTCCTTATCAAGACTTTGGAAAATGCAACAAAAATCCAAATTTCTTTATCTAAATTTGTGTTTCTTTAGCAATACTTACCATGACCCAAAGTGCTATATTCTCAATTAGTGATCCCTAAACGCACCCTCCAAACAAAAATAACCCACATAGCAACCCTGGTAAGCCCCCTATGCACATGCGAACAGTGTATGCCACCCGTGCGCACAGCTCACTGACCAGGTCAAGCTGACTTTCTCAAGCCTGAAGAACCATCAGCGGGGAGTAGGGTGAGTTTGTGATGGTAAGTATTGCTAAAGAAACACAAATTTAGATAAAGAAATTTGCATTTTCTTGTCACAATACTGTACCATGATCCAAAGTGCTGAGTAGCACAAAAAAGGAGGCAGGTGATGCCACCATGCAAAAGACAAAAACTTACCAGGGTTAGGACAGTGCGGACCAGAGGTGTTGGGTGATGATTGCCGCCACCACCCCAAAAGGCCATCCTCCTAGCGGCCGGAGAGATCCCGCAGGTAATGGTTAATAAAAGGATCCTCCAACCACCAGTAGGACGTCTCTTAATGCATAAGACTGAGAAGCCAGCATGGTGGCTCAAGCGTGCATGCAGCGGTTAAAGGTAGGGATGGATCTGGTCCCCCTGTGCTGTCATTGTAGCATACGCACGCTGAACAACAGTTGTGACCCAGCGCGAGATGCAAGCTTTAGAAATCTCTCACATTCGACCAGACTGCAGAGAGAGGAAAAGACATCTCTGAGAGGCGACACATAATGGTGGAAGACAGGTAGAAGACAGCTCACGCACACGTCCTGCCAGCAGCACAGCGCTTGAGAAAGTCAGCTTGACCTAGTCAGTGAGCTGTGCGCACGGGTGGCATACACAGTGCGCATGCATGGGGCGAGGGGGGGGGGGTGGTGGTACCAGGGTTGCTATGTGGGTTATTTCTGTTTGGAGGGTGCGTTTATGGATTGCTAATTGAGAATATAGCACCTTGGGTCATGGTACAGTATTGTGACAAGAATTCAGGTCTTAACAGAGAAGGTTCTTCATAGGAAGTAGTGTAGTTTAGTGTAACCCAGCACACAGAAGCCAACTGAGGGCTGAGAAATGCTGCAATTTCAAACTGGTGCTTTAATGAAGACATTTCAGTATTTAATACAGCTAATATACATTTATTTACAGATGTTAACAATATGTCCATCCTTGAAGCATTGTGGTTTGCGTGTCATTTCATGAATTCGGCCTTCTTTTTCTGGGAAAAAACATCTGCTTTTCTTTTTCTTTTCTGTCTCACACTCTGCGTAACACTGTATCTTTTGCACAAAAAAAACTACAATAGTTGTTGTTGATAAGGATAGCTGCTTCAGTGGAACAATGTCCCAAAGTGTCTACTTTTGCCTACACCTGTGATCAGTGTTCCAAACTCTTGGTTGAGAGGGTTTCATAGGCGTAGCGAACCTAGCAAAAATACCAAATCTACAATAGCGCCTAACTAGCGGCTGCTAATATGTAGCGCAGCTACACCCTACAGTGGTCCAATGCATCAGCGCAGCAGACAAGATGGCGCTGGCAGTGCTGTGGTGTTGAGATTGACAATAATTCTGTTTATTTTACGCTGCATTAAGTTTAAAAGCACTATGAGGAACTGAAAGAATAGTCATAAATAAACATAGTTTACAGTCTGGAGTGACGTGGAAGTTACTTTGTTTTGAATAGGGTTACTTGTAAAATAGATTGTTTGTTAATGGAAGTATCTCACAGCAGTTACTGACACAATTTTAAAACATAGCACCAGTATTCTTCATAAAGTGCACTCTATCTTCTGTTCATGTGGAAACTACAATATTTATTATTTCTAGAATTATGGATGCAATAAGTATTGCTTGTTTATCTGCTGTTTCGAAGAAAATCACAACACTCAGCACACCTGTTGTTTTGCCATTTTGAAGCCCCTACGATCAGAGGTGTTTCATGGGCACATCTAATGCTCTAGATTAGCTCAATTCACTACAGCTAGCAACTAGCCTGGCTATCTGCTGTGAAACACACCTTGGCTAACCACGTTACAACTGCTCTTTTCTGGTTTTTATTGGGTGACATAAGTTTCTTAGGTAGGTCTTGTTTCAGATTCGTAGGCAGGGTTCTGGTTGCAATAGAACTAGTTGGTCTTAAGTTCAGTTAGGGAGGGGTTGCTGCTTAACGTCTCCCCGCAAACTATGTACATATCAGGATGGTGTTGCTTAGACAAAGTTTACGTTCTGCCACATGCGGGATGGCTGTCACAACACAGGCTTCAGTCCCACCCAGTCACATTATACTGACACCGGGCCAACCAGTCCAATTACCATTCATTCCCTGTAGTGCCAGGCGTCTGGCAGGCCAGCTACCATTGCCAATTTTTAAGTCTTAGGTATGACTTGGCTGGGTTGTGAACCACTGACCTGCCTGGAAGCAGATGCCTTAACCACTAGACCACAGAGGTGGTCATTGGGTTAGGGAGGCAGCCCTAATAGAAAGTTAATTTATGTAACAAAATAGGTCAGTGAAACAATTTTTGATCTAAGAGTAAAAGGGGGTTGTAATGGGGAAGGTCTTAATAGGGAGGTTTTACTGTATTTACGTATAGTTAAGACTTTTCAAACTGGTTTCTGTGAAAGAAAATTCCATTCTTATAATGTTCATTTTGTAATCTGTATGAACAATCAGTTTCTGCTAGTATCAGGTGTCCATTTTTTCAAGTCTGATGGAAGCAGGTTTTACTGTATAATGCTCAGAACAAGTATATGCCTCTTTTTTTTATATGTAAAGTGTAATGCTAGTAGAGTGCAACTCACTTAAACCGATGGTCATCTGCCTTGGGGTAATATTTCTGGTCATACCACTGCTTTAGTTGGGTCCACTTTGTGGAGCAAAATTCCTGCAGACAAGCAGACCCCTGCTAAGTCATACAGAACATGTTTTCCATCACTTTGTGTCTTTAAAAGATATCTACCATGTTTCCCCGAAAATAAGACAAGACTTATATTAATTTTCATTCCGAAATATGACACTAGGGCTTATTTTCGGGGATGTCTTATTTTGATATATCAAAAAATGAACTTACAAAGTAAAAATTACAAGATTTCTAAATAAACAGAAATTAAGAAAAACGATGTACATTTACTTATCAGCGCCTTCAAGATAAGAGACGTCTGGTAAATGCTCGGAAAAAAAACCCCGAAGTGTTAAAAGTCAATTTTCATTGCTCAGCTAAGTAATTGAGTTACGAAAGAACACACAGTAGTTTTTGTGTCGTCGTTGTTTTTACTTGCCAAAAAAAGATATTTTGAAAAGGATAGCATACACCGCATTAAAGCATTTTAAATAAATATATAAAGAGGAAGGTTTGTTTCTTTCGTCTTTCTGCCGCTCTCAACTAGGGCTTATTTTAAGGGTAGGGCTTATATTAAAATCATCCTCAAAAATCACGCTAGGTCTTATTTTGCGGGTAGGTCTTATTATCGGGGAAACACGGTGGCTACCATTACCAACTCTTGGAACATTTGCATGAAACCTATCTGACAAAACTTCTAAAAACTCAGATCCACCCAGGTGGAAACTGTTGTACATATAACCCAATTTAGTTCCTTGCACATACACACAGTTCCCAAAAGTTGAGTGAAAACACTTTTCTGTTTAGGAGATACAAGTGCTCATTGTCATTTGGGCATAAAAAAGACCAAAATCACCTTCCTAGTACATGGTTCAACCTCTCTCCCTTGCTGAAGCCATGAGGGCATAAACTTATTCCTTTTCAGGCATCATGCCAGTTTTCACGTGTGTGTTTGTGTGCACGTGTGGGTGCATGTGCAGATGCTTGAAGGCTTGTTATGTATCTCCTGGATGGAAATAAACTGTCCTCTCACATTTTAGGAAATCAGTTTCTTATCATGAAATAAAGGCATTTATTTGAAAAGCATCTGGCACAGGGAAAGGTTTTAAAGGGACATAATGTAGTAAACCCTCTAGATATCTGCCCTACTGTTTGTGAATGTTTTTCTTACCTGGGCCTTTTTTTCAAAAGAAGAGAATCTGTACGGACCGCCCATCCGGTAGACATCCTCCATGGTGTACCAAAACTCAGAAAAGCCGTAGAAAGAGGTCTGGGAGAAGTCTATGGGTGGCTGATGGACACCATTCATTGAGCACGGCTTGTTCTGACAAGAGACAGTGAGGTTGAGCAGAGGTTCCAGTCTTGCCTTGCACTCCATATAATTCCCTGATCCAGTCAAGAGCTGAGGCTCCCCTTGTTCAGGTTCCACAGTAAGAGGCATCCCCGGTGGTAGACATGGATCTTGAGTTGATTTCCTCCTCTTGCTGACTCTGAACAAAATTCAATATCACACCAGTGTTGATTACATTGCAAGACAACATAGCATGTGCACAATGAAGTCAGCACAGTCCACAGATGAACATGAAGCCTGAAAGCTTTGGAGAAATATAAAAATTTCTTGTTCTAAATTTGTGTTTCTTTAGCAATACTTACCATGACCCATCATGCTAATATCTCAATTACCGATCCTAACCACACCTTCCAAACAAAAATGCAACCCTGGTAAGGTCTATCCGCCCATGTGTACACCGCACGTCGCCCGTGCGCACAGCTCACTGACCAATACAGACTAACTTTCTCAAGCCAGATGCAAAGCCCAGGGGGGGAGGAGGGTGGGGTTATGATGGGTCATGGTAAGTATTGCTAAAGAAAAACAAATTTAGAGCAAGAAATTTGTATTTTCTTGTCACAATACTGCACCATGATCCAAAGTACTGAGTAGCACAGAAAGGAGGTGGGTCACCAAAAACTTACCAGGGTTGAGGAGGAGGTCGGACGCTAAGGTAGAGGCATTGCGAAGTGAGTACAACACCCAAACGCCCATCCTTGCGGTGACAGGAGAGGGCCCGCTGGAACAGAACGGAACCTCACAGTGCTGGAAGAGGACTGTCAAAATACCCCCCACCCCCCCAGGAGCATGGAGGAAAAATGGGGCAGTCTGTGCCCGCACTGCATTCGTAGGCACAGTGGACAAGGGCAGTGAGGGTCCCCCACACACACACTACTTGTTTCCAGGGCAGCATAAGCTCACCGGATAACAAAGAACGACAGGATGCGAGGAGGAAAAAGCATCACCTGGAGAACCACGCAAGGGGCACACACAGCGCCTGCACACATGCCAAGCCCGGACCAAACAGTGATGAAGTCAAGGGCGGATGGAGCCAGGGCTGTGGACAAGGCAACCCAGGGACTGTACAACACTGCACCCAGGCGCTGTTTCACCAGGGATGAGTGCAAAAGGACAGCAACCCAGCTCCATTCTGCACTTGGTGGACATCGGCTGGAACCCCAGAGAGGGCACCTCGCTAGCCAGAAGCAAGCATGACCAAGAAAGCAGAAGCCAAGCTAAGGCCGCCCGAGGACTAACGGAGAGTCAAGACTTCTGGTGGGTGGTGGAAATCGCCAGAGGGTCATGTCAGAAGCTGTGCCACACCTAACGTAGTGCCGACCACACCACCATGGCTCCTGCTATGAACACGGGTGAAGAGCCAGGAGGAAGGAAGAGCAGGAGGGGGCGCCTCTGCAACTTTTGGTCGGCACCTCCAGTAATCAGTGAGGGGTGGCCTCCAGCAGGAGGGCCATGTGTGCCACCAGGGAGCGGAAGTGAGAGGCAGGTCTCATCCACCGACTTGGATGGCAGGAAGTCCGAACCATATCCCTCCCCCACTCGGCTGGCGCCACCATAGGGGAGGAACTGAAAGAGTGGAGTGCAAAGCCCTCGCCACCGGAAGGACGCGCAAAGGCGGATTCCACCAGTGGCAGGCGAAGAGGGTGATTGCAACCACAACCAGAACGCACAGTGTCAGAGGAGCCCAGCTCATGGGGACGGGAGAACCAGAAGGGAAGCTTCTGGTGGTTGGCCAGAAAATGGAAACGTCCAAGCTGGCAGAAGTGGAACAGAAAGTTTAACTGCTGTAGGAAGCAGAGAAATATGTGGACTAGACCGACAGTCATGCAAATACACATGCGTGGAGGGGCCTTACCAGGCTTGCATTTTTATTTGGAACGTGCGGTTAGGAAATGCTAATTGAGATATTAGCATGATGGGTCATGATACAGTATTGTGACTAGAAAAAAAATGTTTACGACATCTGTACATGGGTTGGTTATTTATTGTTTAGTGTCAAGTCAGCAACAAAGGCCATCTCACGATGGAGGCAGCAACGCAGAAGGTGAAAAAGGGTGGTGGAGAAGAGAGAGCACTAGGAAAAAAACTCCCAACAGCCAGCCCTGTACACAGCTGCCACATGCAGAGACCGTTTGTGTGCAAGACACCCAGATCTGAACCCACAACCACGTATTAGTAACAAATGTACAGTACTGCTATGCCATCAGCTGCTCCATGTAAATGGGTGTCCAACATGTTTTACTGCAATCCCCAAACTGCGTGTCTCTTAACAGTATTAACATGGTATTTGTTACACATTATTTAAAAATAAGCTTTGTAAATAGTCCTAATCCTAACAGTAACTTTCACATGAAAGCGTTTTCGTTTATATTTTGCTACAATACAAATAATGCACTGATTGAATTCTTTGTATGCTTTAACAAGACTCCAATTTAGAGTCCATCTTTGAAAGAACAGTATGTAATCACACCATGAAACAAGTTACTACAAACTATTTTACTGTCAGATTCAAAACCCACAGTCCTTTTACATCGCTTGGTTTCATACAAAAGCCAGGGTATCTCACAGAACAAAACCGTAAAATTCAGAGGAACCTTTTCTTAAAAAATTCTGGGGGTCTTTACAAGAACAACTGGTGAGTGCAAACTTCTTTTTCCATAAAGTTCCAAAAACCTGTGTATCATGGAGATACTTGCAGAAATTTTTCTGTGTATATAAAACTTGATATTGTGTATTATGGATAGACACTGCATGTTGTTTCACATGCTACCTAGAAAAGTAGTACACCACACAAAAAAGCAAACTTTAAAAAACTTTGTTAGACAAGAGATTTTTTTAAAAAATCCCATAAATACTGAATAATGTGCTCAATGCCCCACTCATTATAAGAACTAAATCAAAACAATGTTAAAAGGAAAAAAGTACCGAAGCTTTTCTGTGTTGTTGGAAATTCCCAGAAGTGCTTCTTGATACCTCTCAATAGCAGAATTTGCTCCGTACTCAAGAAATGTTGTTACATAGACACGGTAAGTGTGCTCAACGTCAGAATCCTGACAGCCAAGATTAAATTCAGCCATAAGCTCTTTAGGAATGTCTTTTAAAACTTCCTGCAAAAAAGAGAAAAACGTAACTGATTTTTAAAAAAATGAAATGTATGAAGATATAAATTAAACATATTTAAGTAAATACATTGTAAGGCAACAAAGTAGCACAGTCACTGGTTTAGACCTATGGACTCGGTTGCATAGATTTCTTTATCTCCTCTTCACAATGTAAAGCCACACGTAAAATAGACAGGGTGAATGGACTGTAAAGTGCAGGTATGAATGCCCATGCAGCTTTGACCCAGGCCTGGTTTCTGAGATAATCTCTTATGTCCTACAGGGGCAACATGAGGACCTTGATTCCACAAACCACAGCCTCATTTTGTTAGATTGTCCCTACAGTTTGCAAGCAGTGAGCAACATTAGAAATGTTTAAACTACCTGTGTAATTTTTATTTGGGCATCAAATATTGATAAGAAATAAAAGTGCTTTGTAAAGGTCATTTAAAGGAGAACAAGTCATGAATACGCTGCAGGTAAAAGATGTAAGGTAGATAAGCCTTGGTTAGTGCCACATACATAACTGTTTATTGTTGAGTGAAATAATTTCAGGGCACAAATAGATCCTACCTGATGCTGAGCACATGTACAATAAACATTATTTTGCCTGTTGTGGAGGGCCCTTAGTGGCTAGATGTTAACACCACTTTTTAGCAATTCCACTACACAAACCTTCAGTTTCCGGTCTGAGAAAAGGCCTCCTGTTCTAAAAAGTTCTACTCTCAACAACCAAAAGTGGTTTAAGTGCATGTACAAGCAATAAATAAAGGAGCACTCCCGGTCAACCGAAATTCAATATCACTTACCTCATCTGTGACTTCAAAGGCAATCTGCACTGAGCCACCCCCCATGTCAATCATACCCACAGTTCGACTGCGTGTGTGGTAATTCCCATCACTCAGTTTTATGCTAATTTGTTGATCTGAAAACATTCAAAAATGCTATTCCATTTTTTTTAAATAGGCTGTACTATTCTTAGCAAAGATGGGGATGGGGGACACATAAGACAGGCACAAACTGCTTTTTTACTAGAAAGCTTTTTTCTTGAAAACATTGTCAGTAATGGGAAACTAAACACTGAAGATGCTGAGCAGTCAGACTTCACATGAACTTACCTGGGTCGGTATCATGAGAAAACCTGTCCAGAGCATAGTTAACAGCAATCCAAGCATAAACACCTTCCGTCTTGCCACTGATCACCTCAAAGTGGTTTTCAGCTACTTGGAAATCAAACTCTTTCGTGATGTCTTTCTGTAAATCTTGCATAATGGAGTCTTGTGCTCTGTTGAGGGATACAAGGGCCAGAAACTGAGATGTGGGAAGTCCATAACTAAAAAAATATGCCCTATTATCAAGAATGCTAATAGCCACTGCTAAAGTTTTTACTTAAGATTACAGAAATTAACCCCTTTTATTGTAAGACTAAACCATTTCGTTTGCTGCTGTTACAAGAAATAAAATTATGTGCTTCCCACCCACCCACCCCCCTCTCTCTCTTACACACGCACAAATACTTCTAAGCTCATTTGAAAACACCACAAGAAAAGCATGTCGTGGAACACAATTACCTAATGGGTCACTGTTAAAAGAATCAGCACTAGATACATGTAGTTCTAAGCTAATATAATAAATGTTTCTTGTGTACACACAAAACTATATAGTCAACTACTTCATTTTCTCATGCTAAACGTTCAAATACTTACTCCTTGGGGATCATTCTCATCCCAGCTGTTGCCAGGATGAACAATGGGGTTTCTTTGTACTTTGATTTTGGAATGTAGTCCTGGGCAAAAAGCAGCAGTTGCTTAATGTGCTCACTAGCATCTTCCGGATGAGTCTCATATTCTGACAAGCCTGTGCCCCAACATTAAATACATTGTAAGCAAGATATCAGACCAACTGCTAAACCTAAATAAAGCACAATTTGATAAATATCAATCAATCAATCAAATCACTTTTATTTCAACTGGTAGAAAGTTCCATTGTTATTGATAAAAAAAAATGCAAGTCTGTTTTGGAACAGGCTTTTCTTGTGATGTTTTCAAATGAGCTTAGAAGTTTGTGTGTTTTGCATTTTTTGTATAGAAAAAAACTTGATATGACAAAGGACAAGATATAAAGTGTTCACTACAGGTCAAAATCACCTTGAAAAAATGTGCATATACAGAATTTGTTTTTCAATTCAGTTCACCCTTCCCTCAATTCAGCTTGGGTAGTCCTTTGTGTGATTAGCTTGAGTAGTCCTTTGTGTGATTCACTTATACTCTAGTTGAACACCTTGTCTTTCCTCGGTAAACCAAAATTTTACATGGCCATGGTAGGCATTGTTCCTGATCCTTGTACTTCTTATAATGGATGCATGACAAGGCCAAGAAATTTTCTATAATTCACAGGTTTATACTTTTTATAATCACAGTCTCTGAAAGGATTAGGACACTTAAATATATCTCAGCAAGACTGAAGGTGTGTTAAACATATACATGGAGGG
>SMGT01002945.1:324270-335216 GCA_004794575.1 Lanistes nyassanus
CCCCCCCCCCCCCCATAGACATGAAATTACCTGGAGATATTTTCTTGACCACAGGTTTATGTTCATCATCTAACAGCTGCTGAATATTAAGAAGATCGTGGGGATTCCCAGAATGGGGAGGCCAAAAGTAGACATAAACCCGACTGCCACTGCTGCCGCAGTCAATGACAATTCCATAATGCAGAGAACTGGGATTGATGCTGGTTTCTCCCTTGACGTCTGCCCTGTATACGGTGAGGGTGAGAAGGCCTGTGATGGCCAGAGTGAAGCATGCCACCATTACAACAGCCAGCAGGACAATTAGTGTAAGCCTCTTCGTCTGATCTCTTGTCTGAAAACATGGGGAGATGTAGATCCTGAAAAAAAAAAGGAAATGTCTGACCCTTTGCTCAAAATCATACTGTTTATGAACTGTTCAGGGGAAAGAGCTGTAAACCTCTACGAGTAGCAATTAACATTTTCCTTCTGTGTTCCTTGCACCTCCAGCTGAAGAAACCTCCGAAGATCAAGTCAGTTTTAACTTATCTCAAATGCTAAGGACCTGCCTACTGCTAGGGGTTCCAGACAACATCTATCCACAACACTGGCACAATGCATTTGTTCTCACTTTCAAAAATTTATGACAATCTTAATGTACCAGTATGGTCATGAATCATGTACAAATGGTGTAGTGTCTCCAGACTGTTCCACCTGTGGGGATTATATGAGTTTTCTGGATGTATGATTTTACAATTATTAATGTTACAGGGAAGAATACACGATGCATGTTAACTGGCAGGAATTTTTTTTCCAAGGTAATTTGGGCCGAGAATTCATTCTTTTAAAATGATTATGTTACAATGTGAATGTAAGTAAAGACGTGCTTGCTCCTACTTTGAGCCTTAAATTTAAAAAGAACAGTATTCACTAGTCATAATCATAATGTTTTTGATGACTGAAACGCATTCTGTCACACACAGCTTCTCTGAGACTCTGGCTTGCTCATGGTATTCAAAAATTATTTAATAATGTTACTTTGTTTATTTGCCACGTATCTTAATTTGACTTGACAGAAGAATGATCTATTCGGCTATTGGTATTATTATTAAACGTATAAACTCAAAACTGTCGTACTGAGGTAACGAAGGGTGAAATATGCTTACATCTTCGTTTCAATTTCTTGGCTGTAGAACGTTCACTAACAGTAACTATCAATGACGAACGCTGAATAGCCAGAGAGGTTTTGTTTCGGATCTAAGCTAAGGGAAGACAAATTTAATAACTGTAAGTTCTTTCTTACCTTGCCATATCATGTTTTGGTCATCTACAGAACGTTGGACCTCTTGTGGATACTGCTTAACTTTTATAAAATAAATGTCAATTCCCAATAATGAATTTTATTGTTTTCATTGTATTTCCCAAACTATTTTTTATAAAGGTCAACTCGACCCTGCTACGTGTTCATAATGCTAATTGCTTATCCGGTTATCCCAAAGAAGCCTGGATCGATACCTCACTCCTGTGGGACACTGCACCTACCATGAAGGAATCCCGGCAACGACATTTGCGACATTTAATCACTCATTTTTCCAAATAACTTAGTAGATCAAAACCTTAAATAATCCCTTTAAAACAATATTTAATAAGTTTTGTTCATAATGTTTTGTTTAATTAATGTCGCCAAGTTCGTCCCCTTCTTTCGGTTCCCCAAAATCAAAATGGCTGCGGAAAATATACACGTCAGGCTTTGCCTCCAAGACATTATAAAACTGGATCTCGAAGCCAAAGCTCTGATTCAGGTGTGCAGATTTTTTGTACTCCTGAATTTCAGTAGACTAATTCGTCACATTTGTTCGTGAAGAACAAAGTTACAGCTTCATTTTTATCAACGAGGTCAGTACTCTCACTCGCCAATCGGTTATGAAGCGAGTGAGTAGGGTAGGCACTACTAATGCGTAGAGGTACCTTTGTGTGTAATATAGATCTAATGACATTAGTAACACTTTCACGGTGTAGTCGCAAATCCAAGAACTCCTTTTAAATCTCCTCCAGTCTGTGGTGCAGTGTATCACTATCATTACTTAATACTGTCACTGTCGCTATTAATTTATTTTAATATTTATAATTATAATTTACTAAATTATTTAGTCAGTGCCATATGCAGTAGAGCTGTATTTGAAAAACAGTGGTTATTTTTGTAACAGTGAATGATTTCTTGCACTATCTTGTGCAACAATTCACTGTGAATGATTTCAGTTCCACCCTGACCCAGGTTTTTTTTTAAACTGAATGAGCAGAAACCAGTAGAATGAATTATTAATCATCAGGGAATCCACGGTTGTCAATAAGTATAAAGGTAATCAAATTCACTTTTGCATCTGGGTGTGGCAAATGACACAATGGTAAGCGCTGGTCATAAAGAGGGTCAGTGGTATGGAGCTTAGAACTTGGGCTTGGCACAAACATCTGCTCGTTGTGTGCCATCTTTTAAAGGTTACCTCTGTTGCTATCTTCTAGGTTGACATTAACTCCACATCACACACATACACACACAGAGTGCTGAGTTACATGTATGTGTGCACAAGTGCAGTTACTTGCATGCATGTGCACACACTTCCTTACGCAACCAGACCAAAAAAAATTCCCAAAGAAAACTCTTCTATGGGTGTGGGAGGTGCACATGGAGCACCCTATTGTTGCCCATTGTGGCATGGTCAGAAGTTGACTTTCTGCTGTACACAAAGTACAGGTTTCACAGAATCTGAACAATATTGTCATCAGACCTTATGTGTTTTCCTTATGTCTTGTTTGCTGTGGATCATTTATTGCTCAGGAGAACAAACTGTGAAAAAATAATAAAATAGAGAAACTTTTATGTATAATATAATTCAGGGAGATGGTTAATTGTAGTGGCAAAGGATTATTACACATTTGTTGCAGAGCATAAAGTAGATCATTTGGTACATAATTCAGTCATTTTTTTCTTGTTATCCACAGGATATCAAAGACCATGCAGACACAGTTGAGAACCTTGATTACTTCAGCACTCAAGCTGGAGAGAAACTGAAAAAACTGCGTGAAAAAATTGATGTAAGCTGATGGAAATATCATTCAATATGTGTGGGAAACGTGTGAAGTGGGTGCTTTTCCAAAATGTAAATATTATTTTTAGTTTTGATTGCAAATGGATACCCTGTGGAACACATACACCAACTACAAGGATTTGTGTCTGCCAGTTTGCTCAGTTAAACTCCTTTTATAGCTGTCTTGGAAATTGATACTATAGTTGTAATGTGTATCTCCCACAGATTTATTGTAATAAGTTTGAATCTTTTGTCAAGTGAAGCACACACTTTGTGTGGGGTACATCTGGGGGGTTTATCTGGGTACTTAGGTTTCCTCCCACTTCCTCATTATCCAGCATCCTCATGGCTACAGAACCTGGAGAAGTTTCAAAAGTTAACATGTATTTATGCATTTTCCTGCAATATGGGATTTAAAAAAATGCTCCTCTTTGACCATGCTGCAAACATAGAGTTTATTGCTCAAAAGCAATACACTATGCAGTTTTAGACTGACACTTTCAGGCAACAAACTAAACTGGGGAGGTGCAAACACAGTCTCAGTAACTACACAACTGAATAAGCAACATTGGGGTGATCAAGTTTCACGCACCTCTCACACTTTGTTGTCTTTATCCCTTTTATCTAACCAGGCCTATCACCACTGCTGCATCATCATCAACAACAACAGAATCCCCTTCCTTCATCCATTTTCAACGGCTTTTTGCTGCCATTTATTTAAGCATGAAAACAGTGGGAAACTCCAAGAGTCAGCAAGATGCTCATGACTCCTTTGCAAAATAGAGCTTCCATTTAAGGCCTCACCACAGGCACGTGAAACTGTGTGGTCTAGCTATAAAACAAAGGTCAACATGGAGGTTATTCTCGATGAACTTTTGGAAAATGTGTGAAGCAAAAGAAAGCACAAGGTGCGCAGTAGTGGTACTACTGGGTCATACCGTGCAAACATGGGCTGTTTCTAGCCTCTCTCAAGTACAGGCCATTTCAGATTTCACTTTTGAAATGGCAACAGAAACACTCATTTAAAAAAAAAATATTTTTATTATTTTAATTTTTGGCAATTTTTTGTAAAAATGAATGTTCCATTTTTACTGACAAGTGACATTGAAAAACGGTTTCCATTCGAAAACGCAAAGAAGTAGCACCTTTGTGCAGCAGCACCCTTTTCTGTGTTTCCTCTGTCATGAGATATGTTTCATTGCTGACTTGACATTAATAAATGGTGTAAATACCTCTCAGTGACAGTGTGATTTTCTCTGTGGTCCAGTATACTGACAGCATTCACAATTCTGCAGGGTTTTTTTTTTCTTATTTGTTTTTAGGATTTGGAAGGTCTTGGTCATGAACAAGATCGAGAGGAAGACAAGAGTGCCATCTTGAGTAATGTCAAGAGTTTGAGACAAACACTTTCAGGGTAAACACAATATCACTAACCATACACTGAGATAGAATATTAAATTAGTGCACAAAGGGAAAACAGTGCTAATAGTAATTGGATTGCAGCATATTTTCAGACTTGTATCTGCCTTGAGATCTTTGAAGATGTTGATGATATCATCATCGTCGTCATCATCATTTAAGCTGCTTCTATTCTTTAAATGTAATCAGCAAGGTGGCCTATGATAAGTTGAAAAGATTGTGTTGTTACATCGACAGGACAAGGCAAGTCACATAATTGTCAGGCTAGTGTCTTATATTTTGCAGTGGTGTCCTGCACACTGCAATACAGTGTATTTAGTTAAGTTTAGCAGCTTGAATAAATTTGTGGCATTACAAAGGATTGCAGACAATGGTAGTCATTAGTGGTCACAGATAAACACTTTTTTTTTCTGCTGTCTGGTATCCTTAGTAGTGCCTTAGCTTCCACTGTGCTACTGTCAGCAGCATAGTGTAAGCTATGAAAGGTTGGTAGCTCGTGTGATTTTTGCTTAGATTTTCCTGTATTTTGTTGATATGATTGGTTACACTAGAAATATCATTCCAGTTGCCATAGTCGAAATAATCAGGTTTGCCTTTTGTGCTACTGCAAGACTACTGCTATTCCTGACATTGTGTTCTTTGATTTCAGGACTCAGAGCTGTCTGAGACAGGCTAAGCTAGCTTCACAGCTGGCTATTGATAAAAAAGCCAAAGATCAGCTGTTGTTTGGACCCTCCCAGGTTAGACACAGGTCTGTTGGTCTCTTGAAAGTTTTCTGTTTCATAAAATTTTAGGAGCATAGGAAGAGTAACCAGCTCTGTATGGATCAGTTTTTTCTCTGCAGACACGTTGCTGCCCAAACACTTGCATGAATACAGATAGGAGTGGGGGAGTAGGGGGAGTTGCAGGAATGGGACGGGTACAAAGTTTTAGATTTAAAAGCATTTCAGTGCATTTTGCATGGTGATACCATACAACAGCAATTTAAGCACCAGCCGTTGCCTAGAGCACTGGTGTCAAAAGAAATGACTGCTACTTGGAGTGAAAACAGTAATAACACTGTAACAGATTCTCTGTACCAAAGAACAAAGACAGTCGACATTTCAGAGCATTGCCCCTTCGTCAGGACAAGAAAGGCAAAAGAAGAAACGCTGGTGTTTAAAGTTTTGCCGTAAAAGTACAGTTCTTGGTGTGCCACCTAACAAGCCATGGCCAATGCCTGGCTGCTGTGTAAGTGTCTGAAGTAAGATGACACAACACGTGGAAACACAATGACCCATGTCATTTAGGTTGGCCATTTGATTTTGAGCAATATTGTGCAAATAGAATTGTGTTCCTTTTAGGTTTTATTAAAATTTAAACAACTCATCTTTTATGAGTGTAAATTGTAATGTTTTTCTTTTGACAAACCTGATCTGTGAAAGTAAAATCTTTATATTTTGCAATGCTTCTTTCAATAACATTTTAAACGGGTTTTTATTTTCATATTATTAATTCTCACAGAGCACGTGGAAACAAAGAGACATTGGGGAAGATGGCAGTTGATATCACAGAGAGTCTCATCAGCCTAAACCGCACCATGGCTGGCCAGGTCACTCACAGCGAGAGCACGGTGGCAGCACTAGGTCAGTAATGCAGACCATTTGTGTCATCTGTGTAAACCATTACAGCATATCCCACACACAGAAGGAATGGCTTTGTTGTGGAACCAAAAGTGAAACTCGTGGTTATAATAAAAATCCTGACACTACGTTCTCACTTCAGTTCATCTGACCAGCTTACGAACTTGACATCATTTCTTAGATGAACATTAAGATTAAAATTGCATTAACACACCTTGTCAGATGGGGAAAGCAAATGCAGATCAACTGAGCAGCCATCATGTCATCATATCTATTCACAGTGCAAAGGGTAGGATTAACAAACAGGGAACTTACCAGGCATGGTTCAGAATAATAAGACCCAGTTTATAAGTTAAGAATAACAATAAGACCTAGTTTATAAGTGCCATATATTTGCTAAGTGTAATTTGATAAACATGGTAAAATTCCTCCTGCAGTAAATACTGTGGTTTTTTTGGTGACCTCCCAGTCTGGGGTGGGTGTAGGGGTGTGTAATCCTACTCCTTACCCTACTCTATACTGCTGTTGTGCGTAATTACAAAGTCCTATTACAAAGTTACAGACTTTTGCAAAACTGCAAACAAAAAGGACTGCAGATCACTGTCTTCATGTGCAAATTGAACAGAACCATTACTCCCTCTCCTCTTCTGAAGACTTGTACAGTGTACATGGAGGGTGTAGCTTTAAGTACAGTTACAGTATTGTTGTATGTGGCATTGTCTAACACTATTATCATGGAATGTTTTGACAGATTTGTGTGATTTCTATCTTCTTTTTTTTTTTACAGCCAATTCATCGCAGGCAGTATCTCAAATACATGATGAATTTAGAGATATGGGTGGACACATTCAACACTCCCAACGCCTGCTGACGAAATATGGACGTCGAGAATTGACAGACAAATTGCTTATTTTCCTGGCTCTTATCTTTTTCTTTGCCACTGTACTGTACATAATGAAAAAACGTGTTTGGCCATCATGATGACAATAAATTATTCTGATTCTTGTGTTTGTTTATCATTAATATGGGCTGCCTCAGTGATTCAGTCTGTCGCTTTGTATCTGGAAATTTCTAGACAGTGTTAACTGAAGGTGTGCAGAAAGCAGAGAAATAAAAGTGCAAGTTATTTAAAAGATTTTTTGTTCCCACATTTGATTTAAGGTATAGTATTCAGTTCAAAGTAAACAACACATTTTTTGATATGTTACAATGTGTTACATCGTGCAGAAAGCCACATTTGTATGAATGATGTTACATAGGAATTTTGGGCTGCTGATTGTCACACATTGTAGACACCACATATCACACAGCTGAACTAGAAAGAACTTTCACCAATTTGGAAATGTCAACAGGTTACAAACAGCTGACAAAATACATTTGCTTCAAAACATGGCTGGGCATGGCAAGTTGTGCATACACTGTTAGCAGCACTCTCTTTTGTGACCCAAATTGCATTCATACATGGTTACTTTAACTTCAGACTTAAACCTGTGAGCTTTAAAAAGTCAAAAACGCATTTCTTGGTTATTTGGTGATGCTGGCAACAAAACCCTTCACCACAAGGTATTTGCAGTCTGAACTTCCGACCCACTATATCACGATTTTCGTGTACTCCCATCGAGTTGTCAGTACAGAACGCCACATTGCTGGAAAGTAATGGCAAAAGTTTCATTCCTTCTGCAGTTACTGCACAAAACCTATATATGGTTGAAATCAGTTGGCTCAGTGATCATACGAATACAGAACGTTCACTCCTGCCCCCCCCCCCAACTTTTATTTCTTTTGTATGTTCTCGTGTTGTGTGTGTATGCATGTTTTAAGGATGTACTTTGATAATGATTTCACTTTCCTTAGTCGATCTGTTTATTTACGCAAACACTAGTCACAGCCCAGACAGTGTTTTTTCCATATAGGAATACAGGCAGTTTGCTGGATTGGGATTGAGATTATCATGTTTCCTTCACCCAGCCCTCATTATGTGACTGCTATCCAGTTTGAATGTTATTGCCCTGTAAGGCAACATTTTCCTCTGAGAAAAAAAATGCCAAACAATCATTGTACGGTATGAGAGAACCAAGGAGACTGTCACAATATTTCTTGTGCATGTCACTTTTTGTCAGCAGGATAACTATCTGACGTATTAACATTTTTCCTGTGAAATTGGTGTTTTACAGGAAGTTAGCATAGTGTATCTAGGCAATCAGACAACCCTGTCAATGGGTGAGTCACACAGGAAATGTAAGCGCGGGAGACAGGATTTGAAACCATGACCTACGATTTTCCCCGTCCTGATGGCAAGCCCTGTTATGCCATATTCCTGCACCATCTGACATTGAGTGTGAGAAACAGTTACATTTAGAAATGTTCTCAGCAGTAACCCATCTGAACAAAACGTGCTGTCTGTAGTTCTGGGATTAAGTTGAACAGTAAGCTAGATCATGCCTATGATTAAAAGAAGCAGCATAGATGTTTATTAGCCTAATGATTAGGTCGAGCAGTATGAGCAACGCTTGCTTGATGAGGGTCCACACTGGTAAAATAGACGCTATACTCTATAGCCAGTGAAATGAGCTACCATGCAGACATCAGTTATATCAATTCATGACACGAATTTGTCAGTTATAATAAGCATCATTCACGAAACTAAAGGCAATCCACAGTTTTGTTAATATCTGAAATTAAAATAGCTCTGAGCTCTATCTTGGAGAAGCACAGCACAGCGGTACTGGGCGCAGTGACCGGTGCAAATTAAAATCATATAGTGCCACCTCTATTTCCCATTCAGTATAAAACTTTTTTTAGTCACACCATGTCTTTGCTGGTTTCTACAATTTCTTCACTGAGGCAAAAAATCGACTAGTCTGAACAGTATTCTTAATTTCTTGCTTTTGTTCACAGTTCAGTGTGAGTCTGAGTGTAGTGTTTCTTCAGGCTCGTGAAAGAATTTACAATTTGTCTCTTTTTATGATACGTATGATTAACTGCTGCACAATTTTGCCGTGATCTTATGATCCTGACTCTGTGCTCACTATTGCAAGGTCATTGCTAAATCTCTGATCTTTCATTAAAACTCCTAACACCATACTAAGGTTATTAGCGTCGAGGTTTCCTCTTTTAACTTCGGTTTTTTCCGGCGAAACAAATATCCAATCATTCTGTAGTTCATTTCGCGCCGAAGCAAGCCGAAGGTTTGGCGGAAGGAGAGTGCAAAATGTTGGAGTATACAAATTCAAGCGAAAATTTAATGCCAGTACGTCATTTCTTCGGTTTGTTTACTGTAAGCAGCTACTAAACTCTGAAAACATGTGTTAATTATTCAGACAACAAGTTAAATTCTTTTGATTTGCTTGGGGAAGGCGTCCTAGTCCTTATTTTAGGTGGTCCAAGATGGCTTCTTTGAGGTGTCCGCACTACTGCTACTAGTTCAATCAATGTATTCTTGTGATTTTAAGCTCAAAGGCAAAACCGTTTCAAGCTGGAAAGTTGTGTAAAACGAAGAATTGTATTACTATTAATAAAGTTTCAATAGATAATTATAAAACACAAAATAACAGGATCTGAACCCAGAAAGGGGAAGGCCTAACCGCATGTTCAATCAACGTTGCACTGAAGTGAAGTTTTATGGTTACTGCTAATAGTAATATTCATAGCCCATAAATAACTAACATGTATAACAAGCAGACAGCTGTAAGCAAATATTAGAAATGTCAGCCATAATTCATATCGCTACCTTTTATCCAACTATTTTTTCATTTTTAGTTATTGGTTGTCTTACCCACCCCACCCCAGCACACAAACACAATTTTATCATACAGCTGATAGCATGTCATACATTCCTATTAGAATGTGTTTTATTTTGTCTAAATTTTGAATTGGTCACGTGAAACAATAGGGCAGTTTAAATTGGCAGATTTCTCAAAGATGTCACTACTGTTGAAATAAATCATGTGATTCTAAAACTTTGTGCTAATTAATCTGGGTTTTTACTTTTTCAGAGTTAAAGCTTACAGACTTCTCCTGGAAAGTTAATTATCGGACAAAGTCTGTGCCTAAACGGTAAATTGTGATGTGGAATGTGCTTCCTTGTAGCAATGTTTGATTCAAAACTCTGTGCACCTTCCCAAATTCTTGCCAAAAAATAAAAAGGGGGAGGGGGTATGCATCGTGGTTATTCTTCCCAAATCACATTGCTTATGTAACCGTATGTAGGATAGCAGGATGGCTTTAGCCTGAAACAAATGTAATTGATTGCATGTACTGTAATTGTCTTGATATAGAAATTGAGCCCTTGGCATAAAGGGGATTTCATTTTGGTTTAGTTTCCTGTCAGTTTCTTTAGGGTATATAAAAGTAATAATCTGAAGGTCCTCTTGTTGATGGAGGCAGTTGTTAGCTCAGTGATCAAGTGCATGTGACAACAATAGTGAAGATCACGCGGGGGTGGGGGGATGGTGTGTAGCGTAGTCCTAGCAGTGATGCATGCTTGGCATCTGATAGGGTCAGGTCCCATGTCCAACTTAAGTACTTCATCGTCATCTACCACCTGTTAACTACAGGGTGGTACTCCAGTTTCCTCCCCTTTCCCTTCTGCTTAGTACCTCTCACCACTGTTCTACCTCTTCTCCCCATCCCCCCTCCACCACCACAACCCCAGCCTGCAAGATGGCCTTCACTGTGACTGAATGTTAATATGTAAAACCAACCAAGAGTGAGTCATGCATTTAGCTTCTATAATGTGGGTGCATGTGCACGCACACGCATGCTGAATGTGATACCTGTGACACCTGTTCAGAGGGCTGACCAATGGGGGTGGGAAGGAGGGTCTCTCCATGCATTCCTATTA
>SMGT01002945.1:335570-345728 GCA_004794575.1 Lanistes nyassanus
TGGTACTCCAGTTTCCTCCCCTTTCCTTTCTGCTTAGTACCTCTCATCACTGTTCTACCTCTTCTCCCCATCCCCCCCCCCCACCACCACAACCCCAGCCTGCAAGATGGCCTTCACTGTGACTGAATGTTAATATGTAAAACCAACCAAGAGTGAGTCATGCATTTAGCTTATATAATGTGGGTGCATGTGCACGCACACGCATGCTGAATGTGATACCTGTGACACCTGTTCAGAGGGCTGACCAATGGGGGTGGGAAGGAGGGTCTCTCCATGCATTCCTATTAACTTCTCCATCCTCTGCCTCTTCTGTCTTCCTCCTTTCATCATCTGCTTGCCCCCCACCCCCCCAGACTGTCTTCATATTTTATATACTTGAAATAATTCAATCCTTTTTCCTTTTGAATTTTTAGGGCTGGACTGCAGAAAGGGGTGTAGAAAGAGATCTCAAATACAGAATGGACAAAACTAATGGAGTGGGGCATGCACAAGCAGTGGGGCATGCACAAGGAGTGGGGCATACACAAGGAGGTGGGTTTCATCGCCTGCCCCAGATTCCAACCATGAGCAGAAATGTGAAAATAGCACAAAGCAAGTTGAGTGCGAAATTAGATTCCGTGGAGACGGAAGCACAGAAAGAAGAAGCAGTTCTCCTCGTGGAAGGCACAGACACTGTTGTCAAGATCGGGAGTGATGGTAATGCACAGACTACCAATTCCCTACTTTCTGAACCTGGTGAAGACAAGGATGGGGAAGGCTTAAGTGAAGAACCTGCTCATGACCAGGTTACAGGAGAGTCACAAACAGCTATCAAGAAGCCCAGAAAGATCCCTAAAGCGAAAATAAAGCAGGAATCGGAAAAGCCTGTATCCACGACCGAGGAGTCCAGCAAGAAATGTACAAAAAAGCTGAAAGTTCACGAGAAAACAAAAATACCTGGTGCAGACAAGGTTCCTGACATTCCAGTTGAGACCACGTTTCCAAACAATGAAACTGTAAATAAAGTTTCCAGACAGAGACTTTCAAAGTGTGATGAATTCCATACGGCACCTAAAAATTCTAAACAGTCCCGTTTTTCAAGGGGCCAGACCAAAGGAAGCCTACATGAAGATGAAAACTCAAATAAAGATAATATAAATTTGCCAAAAGAAAAGGTTTTGAACAGCAAGAAAAGAAAGAGGGTTAGTGAAGATGAAGGAGCTGTGGACCCTGCTTTCTCGCTTAAGTGCAATACTCAGAGAGGTGAAAACAATGCAGCAGTCTTGGGTGAATGTAGGTCTGATGGACAGAAAGTATTTATCAAGTCAGAAACATTAACTGAATCTGTGACGGATGTTCTAGTACATGGAGAAAACACACAGATTTCTCCCTCTGGCATCGTTGATAAGTCAGTCTGTATCACCAATAAAAGCAAGAAAAAAATTGTGAAAAGCGAAACCATGGAAAAAACAGGGCAGGAATTTGGCATTCCTATGCCAGATGTGCAGGATTCTGTTAGTAGTGACAGTGCTAATGTGAACAATGCCGATGCAGAAAAACTTCAGCAGTCAACAGATTCTTTGGAGACGACTCAGCAAAGAAATGCAGAATCTGATAAATCTGGTGCCAGTTCCCTGCCTAACAGCATGGAAACATCACCAAAAGAACAAGAAGTTTTACAGACGGAAGAAATGGAAGATTTGAACAGTTCACAAAGTAAGGAATATTCATCAGATGTTGCAGTTTGCAACACCAAAGTGGATTCTCCTTCAGAGTCTTTGAAGTCCAGCTCGGTGAAGGAGAAAGTTGGCAATAAAGTCTACCTGTCAGGTGCAGGGACTGTACTGCCAAGGACAGTGTTGCTGCGAGAGAGTGAACGACCATCTGATGCTCAGCTTGCCCGAGTGAGGGAAGGCAACACGCAGGAGTTTGATGCCTCCCATCCAGTCAAATGGCATATAGGGGATCTGCTGTGGGGGCATGTCAGTGGTCACCCCTGGTGGCCAGGCATGGTGTCCAGTGACCCTTTCTCAGGTCTTTTTACGACAATAAAGCGGGGGCCTGGCGTGACCAGGATGTATCACGTGCAATACTTTGGCGATGAGGCAGAGAGAGGCTGGGTGAACGAGAAATCTGCCTTACCATTTGAAGGAAAACAGAAGCTTGTTGATTATGGGCGGGAACAGGTGAGGCTTGTGAAGGGAAGAGCCAACAAAACTAAACTTCTGCAGTCTTTCTGTCCGAATCCACGACGCAAGGGAGCTTGGGACATTGCTGTAGCTGAAGCAGAGGATGCTGCTACACTGGATAAAACAGAACGTATAGACAAATACACGTTTGTTTATGAATTTCTACCCAACAAAAAACCTGGAGTTGGGCAGAAGACCAGTGCAAAAGGTGGAAATGTGTCCTCAAGAGGGCCAGACAGGGGAGTGAAAAGAAAGCCAGAGGCTGACTCCGACCATGAAACGAGTTCCAAGACTACGAGTAGCACGGAACAGAAGTGGAGAGCTTCTGCACCTGGTGGCAGCCTTGCTTTTGACAGTGGACAAGATGAAGGTTCTTTTAGGACATTTTACTCCAAACACTGTGAAGCCTTTCTGCAAGATCACCCAGAGTGCAGCAGCAGCATGGTCATGCAAGCTCTCCGCCAGCAATGGGCCATGATGTCCCCACAACAGCGCCTGAGGTACAAGTCAAAGTTCTCCAGAGCATCGTCTGAAACTGCAGATGTTGATGGCATTTCCTCAGGTATGTCATGGGGGCACTAGTTGGCACCAACTAGAAGCTACTGTGGACCTTAAAAATGGGGTGTGTTGGGGGGAGGAGGTTCCTTTTTAGTTTTAACTGGATCAGTGGATGGCATACTTGCGGTCTCCAGCATCTATGACAACTGTAGTGTTCATTTTTGAAGAAATGTCTATGGGCCATTGACCCCTTTGAAAGCAACCTTAACACAACAGGTTGTCAATGGGTTGGCAGAGTCAAATACTTCACAGCTACATGTGCTATAAATATATATGCTTTGCTTTGTGCACTTTCTCACAAAACAATATACTGTTTTGTGGTACATCAGCATTATATGATATACCCCAGAAATGAACACAGCAGGCCATTGGCCCTTTAGATCAGAAAACAGTGGACCATCATGGAGTGCTAGTGACAAAACATAAGCAGCTCTACAAAGTCTGCAGAAACTGGTTTGTTGCTCGTCATGCCTAGTTGGGAAATAAAGTGGATTTCTGATTTAACGTGACAGTCTGCATGGCATTGCTAAAAAATTAACATTGCAACTCTGTTTTCGTATGGTAAAGTTTCTGGTATTGGTGCAGACAGCATTCAGATGTTCAAAAATTTGGAAAGAATTTATGTTGCTGCTTACTATATCAAAAATGGTTAGAATCTCAATGTAATGAAGCATTTTGTGTACAATATGATACATTTTGCTCTACATCTGAAGTGATTTTTTTTTAAAAATTGCTTTAAACCAGCATATATACTATACACTATAGGTCCCTGAAAAGCAGCAATTCTTTTCTGCAGCTTTGAATGAAAATTGCTGATGGCTTATTTTTAAGAAGAAATATACTGTAGCCTTATAAAGATAGCAAGTGGTAACTTAGATTTTCCAAGAAACAAAATGTGAAAAATAGATTTTCATATTTAGAATTTGTACAAATCTTTTGCATGCAGTTATCATTTTTGGGGCATCTTCTGTCTTGATATTTAGTTATAAAATTAAAATTACTTTATCTTTTTTTCTTTTGTTTGTTTGTTTGTTTTTTTGCTTTTACTTTAGTTTTAGTCTCATATTTGAAGAAAGAGTGGGAGAACTGTTTATGAACTAACAATCAATTGCAGGGTCTAATAAGCGCTCTCCACGTGTAAGCAAGCCTTCATTGAAAAAGATGGAAGCTGATGAAGACAACAAAGCATTTACAGAGTTAACAGCCAAACGCATAAGACGAGTAAGTATTAGCATTACACTATTTATATGTCGTTCTTGAGGAAATAAAACGTTACTAGACTTAAAATATCTGACATAACTAGGGGTTAGTTACTTGAATTTTTTAAGTTCTGGTTTTGCTGAAAACATTTTGATAGTGCTTGTGTCAAGACTTTCCAATGATGAAGTAATTTTTACGGTCTGTAGCGGAACCTTTTGGGACGCGTGAATACTGCTTTTACTCTCCTGACACGACAGAAACCACAAAAGGTGGTGGCTAAACAATGATGTGATTTTGTGTTAAAGACATGGCTTGTACCACACGAGCTTTTGTTGTGGTTTCTTGCTGGCTAGTGCTGGGTCTACGTGTAATTTTGTTCTATCGGCCTGAGAGAAAGCAATGGCTGCAAGGGCGGATGAAAAAAGATATGTGCCAAAAGCATTTTTTATCATTGTGTATTCAGTACATATTTGGTGAAAGTTGATGGAAGAAAAGTGTCATTACATCGCTTTCCAGCAAACAGAAGAATGATATACTAATAAATGAAAAAAAGTAAAACTTGTCAATAATCATGTAGCTTTCAGATAATGAAGTATAGACGTGTATGTAGTCAAGGTTTCTTTAAAATAAAGGACTCAAATGACCGGTGGCCACTTTGCTGTTGACAAGATGATTGCTTAACCCTGACAAAGTGGCATAAACTCAGTTTCATTCTCTGCACTGTCGGGCAAATGTTATTAAACTATAGTTATAAATGTAAGCAATAAGACTTGGTCCAGTTATTCAAAGTCACTGGCCTGGTAAGATGTAGGTGGTCAACAACTGTAATTTGTGTAACTTTCGGTGTAAGACATTGCCGCTTGCTTCACCATCTAGCACATTGTCCATCTTTAAAACAAAACATCTTTTGCTCAGGCCACAGGCTCAGTTTTGTGTCCTGTAACGCTTTGCTGTCTGTCCTTCAGATATTATTTCAGTTTTGGCACAGACCTCGAGTCAAACTCAGGGCACAGTGAAGATTCCTTTTTGATTGCCAAGCACATGCCATGTTCAAATTTACTGACCAAAGGACCAGGATGTTAAGGGAGTTCACTCAAGTAAAATAGGGCTATACCTAAGGGGAGGTAAGAACCCCAGGCAGCCAGGCTCATGGATATTTTGGATGGGAAGATTGTATGATCTAAATATTGTGGCCGTAAGACATTCATTTTAATAATACATTGCAGTGGTGCCAGTTTCAGAAATTCCTGGGTGCTGTACCTTTTCTAAAATGGCCTATACATGTGCACATCAGGAGAATATTAGTTCTTGTGTTCCAGCCCTCACATCCTGCTCATCATGGCAGGTCACTGGATGGCAGAGAGATGTCAAACGAAGAGGATTTGCCTCTGTGTCGTGAAGGCATTGGACATCACAACGGGCTGCATCAGAAGCAAAGTCAAGACTCTGAGTCCAGTTCAGATATGATAGTGAGTGGTGTGACTTTATCACAGAGCTAAGCTGCTCATTAATGGCTGGATAACACATGCATTTAGGAGAAAAAAATGCCAAAACTGCCAAAGCCATTTTTTTTAAAGATCCCTCCCCTACCCCCACTCCTCTCCCAATGCCACTACTCCAAAATATGTGATGAGAGCAGTGCATTGCCAAGTTGATTGGGATACCCAACTTATCACGTTCTTCATATTGTATGTTGGTGCCAACTAGCAAAACAACAATTTTGTTGCTGGCTGCTGCTTTATTGCACGAACAAAAGTACATCAAAGTCTTTTGCCTAAGCATAAGATATTGAGCGGCAGATCAGCACTTTCATGTTTCACAAGAGAATGCTTTCTTTCGATTTCACTGTCCTAAGACCACTGTTAGTGTTATAAAAAGCCATAAGTAGAAAGCAGAATAAAAATAGATGGGATAACAGCTAAAGGGGTGAGGTGGGGGTGTAAGTAGCAATGAGTTTATTTTAATTTCATTTATTGTGTGTTAACTCAGTCTGAACCATAGAGCTACAATGCATGACACTGCTTGAATCTCAGCATTTTTGACGATTTTGGATGATTTTCGAAAAATTGTTTTAAAAAAATACTATTGGTGATAGAAACAATTCCAACGCAGTTTTAAAGAACGATTTAAGAAAAAAATGTTTCTTACCTGAGATCTGTCTGTTGCTGATTCTTTGTGGAAGACTGTGTTGAACTACTTAATCAACTGAATGAAACAGCATCTTGAAAATATTCTGGTGACCCCAAACACTTGGAGATTACAGCCATTCGCAGCACTTGTGATCCACAACAAGTGGTGGAAATCATAGATGTCAGGTTTAAAAATTTGTAGTCTGCAGACTGAACCCTTCCAATATGTTGGCAACAGTAGCAGATTTCTACCATAGTACATCCACCACAATCGAAGCGTGCTAATGTAGACAAGGTTATATTTTGAAAGCATGTACTAAGTAATGTTAGCAGAACTAGACATTTTATGGCTGCATTAGAACCTATGGTACCAAGGTCATCATTCACAAGCATGATCTTCAGGACAAAATGCGGTCGTACTCTAATTGATAGTGCACATCAGTAAATTGTTGTTGATAATAGCAGACTTAATCTTCAAATAACAAATAAATATAAATTAATAGCAACATGTAGTTAATCTTGCTAAATGGAGTTCATGTGCATTATCAGTAGAAGGACTTCGTGTATATTGCTGCTCCCTTTTTACCTCATTTCCATGCCCTGATATCAAAAATGTTAACCAAAAAATCCTGATGATGCTTGTCGAAGTCCGCTTTATAGTAAGAATTATGAAAGGGATAGATCAGGGTAAGGTGTCACTTCAAACTCAACCTTTGGATTTTTTTTGTTTTTGCCTTAATTTAAACTGCCCATGAAGAAGAGCATAAAACCATGAAAACATTATGTTCTCCCTCCAAAATGAATTTACTTTTGGTTGTAGGATACCTTTTGTGCTAAGGAGCGTTCTGCAAAATCCGATGAGGATTATGTTCTGGAGATTTTCAAGCTGAACAGTGCAGGACCTCCCAAAAAGGAAAATATCTGCACCATTTGTGAGCTGACAGGGGAGTTAATTGAGTGCAAAGGTCCATGCCAGAGCTACTTCCACGCTTCCTGTTTAAAACTGGAGAGTGAACCTGAAGCTGAGTTCCGATGCAACGAATGTTCAACAGGTTTGTGGGGGTGGGGGATAGAGGGGATGTGTGGGTGGGTGGCATTCTCAGTGCGTGTGTGTGTGTGTGTGCCCACCTTTTCAATCGTGCCATTGGGTGTAGTAAAACCTTAGAGCTCGCACTTTTCTGTTTAAGAACTTCTGCTAGTGCTTTTGCCAGTAGATGTGGCATTTTTTAATTTCAAAGTTTAACAAAATTCAAGACACTTCGGAAAGGTGAGGATAAGACTATATATATATATATACTTGTTTTTTTGCCTACACATTTTGGTTTTCTGTCTGTTTTCTGTGTGCAGGCATGCATAGCTGCTTTTCATGCAAGAAAGAGGATAAGGAAGTGAGGCGCTGTTCTGTATCACAGTGTGGCAAATTCTATCATGAGGAGTGTGTTAAAAAACTGCCCTCGGCTCGCATGGAAGGGAAAGGTTTTATTTGCCCACTGCATGTGTGTGCTACTTGTGCAGCTGATAATGTCAGAAATCCAAAGGCTGTCAAAGGTAAATGTTTGCTTCCATTTTGTGTATGTGTGTGTGTGTGGGGGGGGGGGGGGGGGGGGGAAGAAGGAATGTAATTTGTAAATATACCTACATAGTATTATCCATCATTTTGTTCTACTGTACATGAGATAACTTGTTTGTTGCGTATTTAATGTCTTGTTTATGCGTGTAAACTTGGTGGCGATGGCTTTATCGTGAAACAGCACTAATGTGAGGCAGCAGTAGAGGGAGGTGAGACGCGAGGTACATTTTTTGTGCTGTCAAGAGACAATCATACATCAAATACTGTTTACACATTACCATAGCAGGTGACCTATTAAACCCTGACACACAGCATTAACACATTCCCGATGTAGGTTTATGATCTATTGATATCACTGCATACGAATAGGGACCCATAAAGTTCGGCATGTTTGAAATACTGCTTGCAAACTGCCACAAGTGCAGTAATCTAGTTTATGTATTTTGAAAGATCAATTTTTGAACATCAAAATAATTATAGAATCGTACTGATACAAATGTTAATTAGAACTTGCTATTTGGTGTTAGATGTAGACCCTGTATTCACTGTATGTGTCTAGGCAGTTTTGCCGCATGTAATAAGGCCATGACTTCCTTTAGTCTCTGTGTATCTTACAAAAATGGAGGGAAAAACTGATAAAAACATAATTCCAACTCAGGCTGAAAGAAGACCCTCCCACCACCGTTCTTGAGATCAGTGTAAATTCGAGGAGAAAATATAGGGGTATGTGTCGGAGTGTGAAACGCGATTGCTCATGGTTATGAGTTATTATCAAACGGCGTGTTCTCAGACTGCTGGAATGTACTTTATTTCTGCTGTACTTTGCCGAACGCAGCTTGTAGCCAGTCGCAAGTTAAGCTAGCAATTTCTGGAAGTTGGTCATCTTTCGGAGAGCTACCACCGTCAACATGTTCATGATCTGTGCTTCGATATATACTAATATATGCATCGCTTTAGAAAACTGAAGCCTGAGGAATCGGTCCTTGCAGTGGAAATAGTGGAGAGGAAAAACAAGTGGAACTTTGCATGACTTTAAGCGACAACAAAAACAAACCTCTGTTTGACATGGAAAAAATCAAAAGAGATCGAGTTGAAAGTGGGAGATGCAATTAGCAAGATCACTGTCAAGCCTTTTGTGATTGGTGCTGCGGTGTTTTCAAATATGGCTTACGGGGCAAAGCGGTGCTGCTGAAACACCTTATGACAGAAAAGCATCTGATATTGTTAAAACTAGGTTGACAAATGTCTCTTTGGGATCGTTTGAACATTTGGTAAGAATACTGCTCTCTCTCTCTGACAGAGAGAAAAGGAGACCAATTTTAAAGAACAGTATTTTTATTCAGTGACACTAACTCTTTGAAACCGTGCGAAACACAGACCGCCTGCGGCATTGGCAAGGCATTTCAGCCGTACGGGCGATATTAAGTCTGTGCGCATTATGATTTTTAAAATTTCATCTGCTAATCTTTTAAGGGAAAGAACTCTTACAATCGAAAGCTGATTCATTTCTTCATGAGTTGCTTCCCTTTACTTTGTTTTAAACGGACAATGAGACCGGTTTTCGGCAAAATTTTGAAGCGAGTATCAACATGTGCTCTGTCACTTGAGAAATGCTAGATTTACTCTTCAAATTTCATGCTGAAGAGCAAAATGACATTGTTTCGGAAATTTACTGTGATAAAGTGGATGAAGATAAGAGTATGTGTGCCTGAAAGACCCAAGAAAGTGATTACGAAGAGAAAAACATGCGAGCACGTGCAGTAAACAGTATCGAACAGACTGTGTATAAGGAATGGCGAGGACTTTTTGATTTCTTCAACTTCAGTTGTTTCCATCAAAGGATTTACAAAATTATGGTACAAGGTCCAAGAAACACGGTAACAAATGAGTTTTCTTTTATTATTGTAGTTAGATAGCAAGTTTAAATAATGTTTTTATTGTTTTGGGGGATTTTTTAATGAATTTTTGAAAAAAGGCTAAAAATGCCCCGTCCACCGGGACTCTACTCTAGGTAGGATTCTACGTCACGATTGAGTTAACACTATGAGAATAATTTATTCATTGTGAGAATGGAACATGGATGCCGTAGTACCTGCTCATGACAGAATGTTTGAGGTTAGCGCTTATATTCTTCTATCTATTGATAGAGCTGCATAGTGACAGCTGGAAGTGAAAGGTACTACTGTATCTAAGTGGACTTTCCTGTGTTGTAGAACCAGTGCAAGTTTGCCAACTTGAAATATATTGGCATCTTTTTGTGTAACTTTTGTTTTCATTCTCCTTCGAGTATTATATTTTTCAAAGAACAGTGTCGCGGTTTTTCTCTGTCGTGTCTAGGGTATGGCGCTTTATGTGTTTTACTACTCTGCTCGTTCGACTCGAGTTATCACAACATAAAAATGTGTCAAGAAGGGGGAAACTAACACTGCAATCACTACCCAATTTCCTCAATTTCTAACCGGCTCGAGCCCCCACCCCCTTGCTTGTCACGCGCACAACTTAACCAAAGCAGGCAACGATAATACGCTACTCT
>SMGT01002945.1:361702-397694 GCA_004794575.1 Lanistes nyassanus
CCCCCCCCCCCCCCCCGCTGTGATTATGATTCGCTTGTGAAGTAGAAGTTCTAAACTGGATTTTGTTACATCAGATAATCTTGCAAGCAGCATCATAAACATCAACTCTGTGTGTTAAATAAAGTTGTGAAGGGACCACAGAAAATTTATAATTTAATGTATACACTTCAATTGACTCGCATCTGAAATTTACAAATGACAAAATGCTGGATTCAGTTTCTACAGACTAACACCAACAGAGGTGAACAAACGCATCTTGTATTATGCATGAACATGGTAGTGCTGACAGTGAGAATGGAAACAACAGTGTGCCTACTTGGCCATTCGAGGTTCCATCCTCAGCACAGTTGGGTTGATTCTTTCTGATACATGCACAATGTTGCTGCTGTGAGCCAAAAATCTGCATCTGATGGATACATGAATATTGTAGTTTTCTTGGTTCTCAGGTTGGCGAATTCTTCACAACAGCTAGACATGTTAACTTACATGTTAACAAAGATTAACTTACAACTTTCGCTGTTCATCGTCTCTTATGATACTTTTACACCCATCTGTGACTGAAGGAAGATCTGTTTCCCAACCTGTTGGTCAGTGTTCCGTTCATCTCTCCCTCTATGTGTGTGTGTGTGTGTTTCATTGCTTTCACTAGAGTGTCTGTGTCCCTCGTCCGCGCGAAGAGTGCATAAAATGTGTTTTCGCGCGTTAAAAATCCACATTTTATTATTATTTATTATGTTGAGGGGGTGGAAACCCTACCTCTTGGCATGTTAATGGGGGTGGGTGGGATGGAGCCCTATGTTGTCCTGACATCACACTAGCAGCTTTCTGTTGCTGAAGATTGTTTTTCACAAAAGTTTCATACATGCACTTTGCTTCCAAACTCTGAAACTACTCACTATTAAATGTAAACACTGCCAGCTTTTACTTCTATGATATCAAATTAGTGATAATAGCTTTTGTTAGCAAAATCTTTATGTAATTGCAATTTTGTAAATAGGTCATTTTTACCCCTTAGCTACACTTTAAGCAGCTGGACATCTTGACTGAAAAGCACCAAGGGACACAGCTAATCCTCAGCATACCTGCTTCACAAATCTTCAGAACTCTAGATCTCACAGATATCTCGGGAATGTTTATTGACAATACAGTGTACTTAAATATACATCCTTCTACACAGGGCAGGTTAGCTGAAACTCCCATTTAGACACCTGTCACCGGTCAGCAGGTTGCCCATGGTTGCATCACTGCCTGTGATGTACAAGTGTCTGTGTCCTGAAGGGCAAGTGGCTAGTTTCTTGACAAAGGGCCCAAGAGTGCAAAGAAAACACGAGTACACTGGTTCTACTCATTCAGAGTTCAGGAGAAACCCGATCCACTGGCATGCTGGTACATGGTTTCAGCTCGCATTGATCCACAAATAAAACATGATTACTAGGAAAAAAAGTGGCATTCACGCAGCAGACATCAAGTGATAAATGGGCATTTACATGGTTTCCACCATCTCTATCACAGACGTACATTCTCTGGATTCCTGACAGAAGACATTTCTTCTTCCACCACTGCCATAATACATCTGCCTGGCGACCAAGCTTCCGGCTTTGGATTTAACGCCAGGTTGGCTTCACTGCACCAAAGAAACAGGAGCTTTCAAAGGGTTCACCAAGACCTAATAACTGGGAGTCTGGCTCACCCAGACCTGATGACTGGAAGTGAATCAGCAGCTCACTTGTGGTTTTGGCAACCAGAGGTAATCCAGAAAATATTTCCCATGTGCTTTACATAATTCCAAGATGCTGTTTCAGTTATACAAAAAAATTGTGTATACGGGCATATTCATGCTGCCAAGCATGCACACGTGAGCACATGCATATTCACAATCCTTTCATACTGAAAATATCCATACGAAATATGTCAAAAATATTAATTGCACCACATTTACAAAGCCCAGGTTCATTGGAACAATCAGTGTAAAGCCATAGATATTAAAATGATGCTTTATGTCTACATACAGAAAACTTTAATCAAATGTTCATGGTCCCATCCCTAAGTCTGTATCCATTTATATACATTGTATACAAAGTCTGTCTCCCACAATTCTGGTTAACACCATAGAGCAAGACAGCAAGCAAAAATGTGGTAAATATCGTTTTAGAGGAAATTACATGCTTTTCAAACATAAATGGCCCATGACAGAATGTGGTGCTTAAATCTGTACACATCTTTTTGCATCCATTCCAACAGTTCTGCTGTGCACAAACAGCCAAGTAGCACTGCAGGGTACACCAGCCATGTTCTCTTCATCTCCAGTGATAATGTGTATGAAATGCAGGGGTCTACATGTAGAAGTCTTGTCCACTGAACTAATTCCTAATCATTTCTTTTAATATCGTTAAAAAACACAGTAACGAAAGCTTATATGTTGTTAGTAATAGCTCAGGTGTTCAATGCCTGATGTAAATTTAAAGCTATTATATGCATTTATACAGAACTGTACGTCCTTGCCTATGTGTGCATGTGTACAAACATGCATGTACTGTTTGTGGTTGTAAAGCCTGATTCAGAGTCAACTCTGACACTGCTGTAAACATGCACACCGTACACAGACAATATGATGTCACAGGCATTAAAAAGGTTCAACAACAAAATAAATATGTGCTAATAACACCAAACAGAATGCTTTCACATGCCTACTCCTACACACACCAGCTCCCCTTCCCCAACATCCAGATGGTGAAGGGTCAACATGAAGTTGGCATTTGTTGAACTTTGAGAATGTTACCATCCACTGCTTTGATGGTGCCTTATAGAAAATGTCTATAATCCTTTAGGCAACGTTGATTCAAATTAATTACTCCTCCTGCTTCCACTAATTGACAGGTGAGCACGATGTTCAGTGTTTAAGGGTGTCTTCAACTGAAATGATAAACTTCTGTTTCATCCCAAGAACATGGAGTCTTATTTCATTTCCCACATCGTTGCTATGTCCCCCACCCCCAGGATTGAACTTAAAGCATTAACCTCTCCTCCACCCACTTCTTCACCCCCCCCCCTCTCTCGTTCCCCTTTGTAACACCCCCCCCCCACTTTTCACCAGCCCCTATAGGACGCGCCACGTTATTGGCTGTAGGCCTTCTTGCCACTGATTGGTGGTTTAGCAGGCTCTATTTCCCATGCACTGTCCCTTTCCCCCACACTTTCTTCCTGTCCAGCGACCATGGTGGAGTATCTCTGTCAGTTAAGTGATCCATTTTATTTATCTGTTTGTGTTATGCTGAGGAAAGAGCTATGCTCCAAAATGCTGACGTCTTGTCTGTCTCAGCCCTGCTTGGCTAAGTTCTCTTTGTTGTCACCTTATTTACCCCAAGCAGCAGTCACCTGTTTCTTTTCTCTAAAGTTCTGTTTCTTTTTTCTACAAGATGGCCATGGCACCTGTCTTCTGGTAAGTTGAAGAGAATTTGCTTTCAAACGTATCATTTTCTTGTCACTGGAAAGAAAATCACCTCTTCAGTAGGAACGCATCCTACACCAAAACAGAATGGATGTACTATCATCTGTCACTACAACTGATAAAACAGCACCACTCCTCTAAAACTACCAAACACCTCTCACCCTACACTGCACCAAAAAAATAAAGACGACTCAACAGCACTGACCTAGTTCACCTAAAGTAACATGTGACTGGGTTATTGTTTGAAGCATTCTGTATCACAAAAACGAACACCGAATTCCGCATCATAAAAAGGAATAAAATATATTAGTTCTGTACCTCTGCAGTGAAAGACAAATTAGGTGATTCTTTCAAAAGTCCTTTAGCCTTCCCGATTAATGATGAAGACTGTCTCTAAAGGCTTTTCTGATCAGTCTGCATCTACTTCACTGACTGACCACAAACACAGTGAACAAGTCTGGTAAAAAAAAACCCTTAGTGCTGACACTGTTAGCTACCAGCATTTCCTAATGCATGTATCTCTAAATCAACATATAAACACTCATGAGCACATTCACACATCTTTAAACACATGCATACCTATGAACAGGCCACTTGCCAGACAATAAAAATCCAACGACAAACTAAAAGTAGGCAAGGTGAGACAGCACATGGATCTCTCGAGATTTGTGACTATGATCAGCCTTTTAAAGCCTCCATCTTTTTTTGTGTGTAGTAATTAAGAAAATAAATTCACTACAATTTATTGCATTTCATTTTTACAACACTTGAGGTCAACAAGGTGAACGTACTGTGATGCATGATTCCTTACCCTAGTGTATTTGCTGCACAGGTGACCACAGATGGACCAATGCAAAATTATGTGGGTTTCATCTTCAAACTACCTGAGGGCAGAAGGCGAGTCTATGCGCACTAATTTCTTACCCTTCCTGAACCACATCAGTGCTTTTCGATAATGTTCGTGTATCCAAACCCAAGTTAAAAGCAGCTATGAACTTGGCAACAGATAACAGCACACTTTCAACCAGTCATTATTCTTCATATACACAACCACTCTGGTTCCCAACACACACCCAACTCTGAAGATTCTGCAGCACATTCTGATTCTTTAGCAGGTTTGCCAGCTGATGCAGAATTTCACTGTATTGAAAAAAATGTTTAGGTCAAGAACATCCAAATCACATTTGACATAACTTTTGATTCCAGTTCTGTATGTGCACTCATGTACCACGTTCACCCCTACCCACTGCCTGTCCCATACACACTTTGTGTATGCCCCACTCTTACGTTTCCCCCTTAAAAGGAGTTAAAGTACTTGACTTGCGCACAGTTGCATTTCATCCAACCCGACTTCATCCAAAAAGAATGCAGACTTCCTTGTGGAGCTGAGATCCTTTCTCTCCTGCTTGTGAACAGTAGTAGCTGGCTCCCTTTCCATGACCAAGGTTGATCAGGTAACGAGCATATTCCAGGAAAACAGCCTCAAATAGTGGACCTGCCCAAAACAGTTGTAGCTGCATGAACTATGCCTTGGATCGTTCTTAAACACACTCTTCTCACTACAGTTGTATACAGCTTATATTTGATCAAGAGATCACTAGAGTCGCAGCACTATCGAAGACTTTCACTAGCATCAGCAGCACTGTCTGCCTGGAACTTTGAGTGGATGAGGAATAGCAGTCAAACAGCAAACAGTATTTGCTATCAAAACATGCTCTGGATCTAACCCCACTGGTAGTCCTAATACTCACTCTTATTTTTTTAAACTTTGAGAATCAACTTTCATGAACAGATTCCAGTCACTAGATTTGTGATGGTATGCAAAGTAAACGTTTTCTTTTTACAAACAGTACTAAGTACATTTATTGTTTGCTCAGTACATATATTTATTATCATTTATGTCAGCAAGAAAACCATCTAGGCATAGTTTTAAAATCTAAAGGAGATGATTTTATTAAGTGCAGATTGTACCTGTTTCATTAGTTTTTGCAAGTGCACCGAACTCTAGACAAGCTTCAATGAAGCAAGCAGCCCGGTCAAAGCAACGCATGCTGTACAACATCTCCACCACTTTGTGGAACTGTCCCAGCGACAGCATCACCAGCAGGGCCTTGCTCTAACACAGACACCATACAAAATATTTTTTTAAATAGATAAAAATAAGCCAACATGGTGAAACAAAAATGTATGCAAAACCTGAAAAGAGTCAGCATAAACACGCAAGGGAGAAATTTTTCCTAGTTACAAAATTGTGTGGGTAAGAGAATGGCCGAATGGTTACAGTGCAGGCCTCTCAAGCCAAAGGAGCTGGTCTGAAACACCCCACTCCCCCCCAGTCAACCAGCTGGACGTGCGGCAGTGGAGGTAAGGCAGCAAGGGAGATGGGCACTGCTCTTGTGACGCTGGCCCAAGGAAAACTAGGGGTCTCATACACCCCCACCCTCTGCCCCCATGACCTTTAGGTCATGAGACATCCTTAATAAAATGTTGTGATGGGCTGTCCAACAATCAAACTATCAAAATCAGTTGTCAATGAAAATATCATGGAAATTCTACAAATAAATGTGAAAGCTTGTGCGCAGTGTGGAACGGTCAAGGGCAGGTGTGATACTGGTTGGAAAAAAGCACTGTGAAGAGCACTGCACCTGCAGATACAGAAACACAAATAGGTGTAAGCATCTGTTTTCACTAACACGTATCAGGTACACATGCACATGAACCTCAATGCACCCAAACACTCACCTTTTGGTTAACTTGGGCTGTGCACAAATGATCAGCCCAACGCTTCATTACTTCACTGCATTCACCAAAGTCCAGTGTAGACTGAAATAAATAAAAGAAAGAAAATATTTCACCCCAAGTTGGCAACAACAACAGAGATGGATGACCATAATGACAAATGTGAGACCCACAGACTTCATGACATCCGTATACCAGCTTGAGGTGTCTGCAAACATGTCTAATGTTGCCAGCTCGTAAGGTACAGCAATGGACTGGGAGAAAATGAATGTAAATACACAGGTAAAGAAAAGCGCTCCACATGCTTTGAAACCATCTGACACTCACCTTGGCTAACCACACTGCCTGGTCCCAGGACCCATATGTCTGTAGGTATCTGCAGGCATCGAGTCCTTTGTCAATAAGACAGAGCAACTGCACCCCTTCGGAAAGGCGGCCGCTGGCGATGAGGTTTGTACCCACAAGCTTCATCGTACTCTGTGAGGCACCCGATGACCTGACGCTGGCCACAAGGCAGGCCCTGCAGTATGCATACATAGCAAGGTATATGATGGATGTAATGGGATCTTGATTAGTAATCTTGGTCACCTACACGTGAGCACTAAAAAAAAAGCTGAAGAAGTAATTGGATGCACGTGTAATGTGCTGCAGGCATTCTGAACATAGCCACCCACATAGTTCAGCCCTCATGTGTACTGCCGATACCCAAAATGATAAACATCGTACAAAGATACAAGTCCCATCTTCTGCTGTCAGCGGGACAAAAAAATCATGCTAGGGCCAAGCACTGGAAAGCCATAAAACAATCTTAGGTCAACTAAACTAAAACCCAGTGGCCAGAAGGCATCGGTGCAGATCACGGTACTGCACTCCAGTGTGGGCAAACCCCTCCCCCTTGCCCTTCCCCCCCCCCAAAAAAAAATTGAAAATTATACTTATTTCTCACCCATTTTTTCTGCATCCATCCCAGTGTGAAAATAATGATACACATATCTTCCAAACTTTGATTAAAAAAAATGTGTGGAAATATGCTATTTGGGGTTTTTCCCTGTGGCACTGTTCTCTTGCAAATACATGTATAGACATCTTAACATTTGGAATCAAACACCAGTATGCTTGACTGTCCATCAAAACTTTCTGATAAGCTGTACTGATATGGAGAGTTCAATTTACTGCCAGCTACGATGACTAAATCTTAGTCCAGCCCTTCTGACCTTCATGAATCTATGAAGTTTGTTTGTTTATATTTGGTTTAGTTTGGTTGTTCTCATCAGTCCTGACGAAGGGCCAATCCCAGAAATGGTGATTCATCTATGTTTGTCTACAATACTTGATTCTGTGACTTTGTTTTTACAACGGGTTTACATCACCATTCCAAGTAGCAGTCATTTGGTTAAAAAAAAAAAAGAAAGTGTTTAGCCTCCAACAAGGTCCCTTCTTTCAGCTGTTGATGTAGTGTGCTAGTGCAACAAACCGATTTCAATGTGAACAAGTAGGCCAATGAAGAAACATGCTGAGCACAAGAGATGGCATAAATATATCAATCGGTGACAAATCCAGGCAATGATATGCTGAGACTCACCTGAGAGAATCATTGTAGTAGGAGTCATTCTCTGATTCTGTCTCCAGTAGCAACTGCACTGCCCGGTCAGTCTGTCCAAGCAGGACGTAGTTCTCTGCACATTTCTGAGTGTGCTCGTAAGTAGCTCGCTTACTGTCATGCAAGGCCACTCGGTCCAACTGGTATTTCTAAGTTGAAAAAGAAAAAACTTTCACCACCACTTAATTCTTATCACCTGTATCTTAAACAAATCTAAATTCCCAGTTTTTTTCTTTGCAACTGTCTTGTCTCTAATTACCCTTACAATTGTAGGAAAAGACAGAAGAGGAACGTGATGTCTGAAACAAGGACCTGCTCATTTTCAACTGGAGTTACATCAAGCCTTTTATGCAGGTGGTGCCATTAACTTGTGACGACCAGTCTCTTTAATTAAGCTGAACATTGTCACATCAGCTTATCATGCACCAAGTTTAACAGTTCACTGCCATCTGTCTCCATCCACAACACGACAGACTTGAAATTTAAAAAAAACAAACAAGATCCCCCTCCCCCCCCCAAAAAAAAAATCTTGCATGTAAACATGCACACCGATCCTCAGCTAGTCCAAATTGATCAGTTCACCGTGATGTGAAAAATGCTGATTCTATCATCAGCACAATGTTTAGACAAACAGAAAGCTAAAACCTTATAGCTCTGGTTGTCACACAGAGCATCATAGCAGCGCTCCAAGGGCTCGTCCTCAAACAAGGCCGACACGCGCTTGCGTTTTTGTTCATCTTCAGAGTCCATGAGGACGACAAGGTCACTGGCCTCCTGGTAGCTGGGAGTAGGTGGAACAAAGCGATCCCCTCCCTCCCACTGGACTGCAGAAGAACTCATTTCCTACAACCAAAAAACACTAAATAAATAAACACCAACATGAATCCTTAAACTGCAGCCATTCCAACAGAAGGATTTAACAGTTTTGTCCTCATACCCATCACCCTGTACCCTAAACACATTCTGCTGTTAATGTATTTGGTAGCAAAATGCCTCTACCATCAGTGATTTGGCACTACAGGGGAAAGTTGGGGGGGGGGGGAATTCGGGGGTTCTGCACTTGTGATGTTCTGTACTGGGGGTGGCTAGGTAAGGTTCCTTGGTTACTGGTCTTTTCTTCTGGGACTCTGTAGTCACTGGTGTTGGCTTTCCTCATCCAGTGGGGTGGAGTCCCTGCTAGTCAACCCCACTGCCTCTGTATTCCTACAATTTTACTTATCTCTACCTTTTCATGGTAGTTTTATATATTTCGATTTTAATTTTAATGTCATACCCTGTAAATATTAGTTCTTCCTGTGGCCTAGTAGATGTGGGTTCAGTAGTTTACAACTGCATTTTGAATTTTGTATTATTTAGATATATCACCCAGGTGGGCATTTACTACCTGTATTGTGAGTTCCACTATATATTGCCATATCTTTTTTGGAGGGTTCAGGGAGGATTGTAGATTTAGAACAACGTTGTAGTTGTAAACACCCTAAACACCTCCAAGCACAAATTGAAAAAATTGTTAACAGATTATGCAAAACAAACATTACTGGATACAGTTTAAATATCATTTTATCATGCATTATATGTATTTTGTTTGGCTACTGACAAGAGAAAATATATTTTTAAGTCAGCCGCCTCCAGTCCAGTCTTCTATCCCCACATCATCCCCTACAAACATTACTGAACATGTGGATTTATTTTGCAGTAGGACTAGGAGCCATCAAGCTTGGCCAGTACCTTATTTGCTGACTTCGACCAGTAGGTCCGAAGATAATGCAGTGCAACAGTCCAAAAATGAACTTCAGATTCGTCTCCAAAGAGTCTAGGACACCAAACAACCAACACATTTTACACAATGAAAAAGGACATGTGTACATGGTAAATACGAATCAAAGGATGAGATTGATTACAAACATTGAGAACAAAATACACTGTGATGAAATCAGAATGCCTGCAGATGGATGCAAAACACTGCCAAGTCAAAACATTAATGGGTCAAGACTAGTTCATGACAATACATCTTAATTCTGGACTAAAAGATGGCCGTGGAAAGTGAAATGCACATACACATACAGGATACAAAAAATGGTTGCATCTTGAGGCACTCAAGGATGAATGAAGCACAAACAGATGGAGTGGATTTTAAAAGCTTCACCACCAAGAAGCAACAAGATATGACAAAAAAATCTGGACATGACCATGAGATGACTAACTAGTGGAAATGATGTTTTCTCTTCTGCTTTATTTGGTTAATTTTTTACAGAAAACACACAAATAAAAAATACTGTACCTGGCAACAATTAAACATCTTTCTGCTGTTCCAAACTGGCACTTGGAAATATAAGCTTTCAGTGAGCTAAGGTGAAGATTAAAAAAAAAAGTTTTACTAAAACATTCAACATTCAAATTTAGCAACTTGTCTCTACATGGCAAAAATGATGTGTAAACAAACCCTACAACTACCCTTGGTTGCCCAGTACAGCCTTCCATCCTAGCCCTCTGAAAACCTACAAACATATTTACGCACACATGCATGCTCACAAACACACTGCAAGGAAATGAAAGACTGCATACCTGACAACCCCTAGACCAACCAGCCTTTACAACCTTTAGTTATAGGCTGGACATTTAACAAAGTTGAATTGACTGCCAAGCATATCAAAGTAAATTGGGTCTTCTAGCACATTTTTTGACAATTTGAAAACTTCCTTTACATTTTCCAATTGCTCATACAAAAATGGTTTGTACACCGTACCCATCCAAAAAATGTTTTAAACCCATACAGGTGTACAGCAAACCCTTACAAGCTGACAGGTATGAGACTGTTACATTTCAAACATTTCCTAAAATACTTAACAAGTAGGTGTGAATCATTAGCTAGTAAAGGCTTCATTACTTCTAATATCCTCAAGGCAGTTTTGTTGATCTTTTCAAGGGCTTTCTCCAAGACATGCTGCAGTTTACTTTAGCAAATAGATGCCAATTAATAACAGTAAAACCTTGGGCATTGCTCACAAATACATAAAAGGAGATTTTGTTGGTTTTTATTTTTAAACTCTTTCTCCAAGACACTGCAGTTTGCCTACTTTTAGCTAGCATTTGAAAGGCAATAAAAAAAGGAAACTATTCAGAAATAACCTTGTCCCAGGCTGGGGAAGACAAGGGAGGTGAATCACAAGCTGACCAACCAAATTTCCTTGTGTGTGTGTGTGTGAGGACGCATGCCCATCCACAAGCTGTACAGGTGGGCAGGTGTAGTTTGTGTGAATGTATGGAGTAATGAATCTGGTATTGTAATCTTTTATTTGTATTGTCTTAATGCAAATCAATGAAGAAGCATGTCTTCACACACTGATAAACAGACCTGTCCAGCACTGCCATATGTGAGCTCACAGCACTCTGTAACTCTCTGTCTTCCTCTCGCAGGCCACTCAGGCTGAAGGAATATTCCTGTTGCCAAGCCTGGTGCTGTAACAGGGACTTGAGCAAGGCAGCCCCCTTGCTGCTCAACAGGTAGGGACATGCTACGGACTCTAGAGCACAGAGAACATGCATGGTCATCAGGGCTTGAGCAAGCTGGCACCTTTGCTTCTCACCAGGCTGGCATACACCACCAGCTCTAGACCACATAAAATACAGATGCTAATCAACTGAACCTGTATCCTGCACCTGTCAATCAAACCAGAATCTTGTGACACTGTCTAGAAATCAACCAAAACAGACCATATTCTATCGTTATTGCTAAGCAAGCACAGTTTCAACAGTCAAAAGTTGTCCATTTGGAAAAAAGAATGGCCCAGTGCTGCAAGATATTACCTTTTTTTTATTATTGAGATAGATCTTCAGGGTGAACTGAACATTACTTTATGGTTAATTACTTCAAAACCTGCTTCAGTAGCAAAATTTGAACAGACCCACAGACAGTACCTGCCACGTCCCAGTTGTCAATGCTTGAGGATGAGGACCGCATGTCCAGTGTCATGATATGCAGGCAACTGTTGGCAGTGACTATTGCTGGACGGTCAGACCCTGCCCACTCACTGTCTACGACCCTTGGGATCTCTTTGGGGCTCTTGATGGAGTGCAGGATGTCTGCCTGCAAAGCACAACCTTTCTGACCACCTTTGTCATCACAACGACATAACTCCTATGGCAAGCTCCTCTTAAGATGTTGTTACGATCGGGGAACTTTGGCTTTGAGCAACAAGCATCCACTATCATCAGGATGGAAAAGTAGAAGAATGCCCTCTTACCTTCCCTTCTGTGGTGATGTCCCAGATTAAAACTCCATCATTATGAAGTGTAAAGAACTTCATATTTTCTCGTCCTGGGGCAAATCGAATCTTCTTAATCCAGCCACGATTGGTTGGCGTGGTTCTAAGGACACATCGCATCAACAGCTCTCAGTTTTACCATCGGAGGTACTTTCCCTGTAAGGCTGATAGCTGTTATTTTGTAAACATATTCATAATATTTTGTCCACGTTTATGTTTATAATATTTATTTTCACATCTATATTTTCTTCGACATCATCTTTGATCCTGCTGCACAGGAGGTTGACTTTTAATCAAGGGGACCACAAATAAAACAAAACTTTTAGGTGTTTATAATAAGGGTGAAAATATGCAGATAAGCTGGAGGCAGACAAAACAACATCTATACAGACCATTACAAACTTAACCAACAAGAAAAAAAAATCCATGATAAAATGCACCAACAATTTTTCCTGTTAGGATATCCTTCATAGATTAAAACTTTTAACTCATATCTAAAGCACAGGAAGTATGATTGACCGTCTCCTAAACCTAGCACTGGCTAGTGGTGATGCTGAAGAACTAGTCTCCTGAGGGAAGTAAACCAGACCTGGAGATCTTTGCCTTTAGATCCCACAGACACTGCACACCCTCAGCATCACCAAATACTATGAAGTCTCCCTTCCATGCCAGAGATGTAATCCGTCCAAGTCCACTCTGATGAAATAAGAATGCGACAGAGGAAAACAATGTGTGACTCACAGTATGTCTGCCAGGAAATAAAAGTGTGAGCCATCGGTCAGAAGGCACAAGCCAATCAATGCACAGAACACAAAGTCATAGGATAGAACCAATCAAATGAGAACAGAATCAAACCTCTCCATTACTGTTGGCCTAGTATTGTTGTATGCGTGTGTAGCATTGAGTGCTGTAACTGGATTCTTTTTCAGCTGAACTCCAATTCTCGTTCTTCATGTTAACCAGGTTATTTTAAAGCGTTTCACATCCTGGATCCACTTTCTCATGATATCCACTTTCACAGAAAGTAATATTTACTGACAAGTATTAGGGTGTTGGTACGCAAGTCAAAACTGTCTGGTGATACCCAATTACGGTTTTAGATCTGGTCATAAGTCGTTTCCACTGTACATGGGTGCCACAGAGAAAACACACATGCCAGACATAAAACTGGAACCCACAACCTTCATTGTCGGTAAAAATCATGCATCACTACTATGCTATGGGCTGTCCCAGAATGCTGTAATGACCATCTATACAATTTCAAATGTAATGTTTTAATAAGAACGATTTTTTTGTTACAAAATCTCAAAATGCATGCATATACTTATACATGTGTGTGCACAGGCACACACACACACACACACACACACACACACACACACACACTTATGCATTTTTGGATGAAATTCTGTAATTTACCTCTGGAGGTATTTTAGTGACATCAGATATACTGTTCCCCTCCACAATAAAGTGGAACACAGTACAGTCTTTGTCGGTCATGACGAAATGCTCTCTCACAGAAACCTTCGACTGACTCTTCTTCTCCCTGCAAATTGCACACAGGTAATTGTGCACATACTGGTAGGCTTATAAGCAGGTGCAACTGCAAGCACTCCAACACACATGCATGAACATGCATACACAATACTCTGCAAACACACACATCCACGCCTTCCTCCCACTCTCTCTGCAGCAAGGAGATTCAGGCATGTGCAAAGTGTCTCACTTTCCAGTGCTCGTGTCAATATTGTCTGCTGATGTAGACCCACTCTGTGATGGCTCTTTCTCCTCAACCAGCTTCTGGGTAGCTGACTTCTCATCAGTGCTGTTGTCAAGCAATCTTTTCTTCAGGGTCTTGAGGCTGTGCGATGGTGACCATGCCTTCACAAAGAACATTAGCAGGCTATTTAACAAAACCCCTATCGGTGTGACTGTAACAGGAATGAACTATCAGAGACTTTTGCCAGTACTAAAGTTTACACAACTTCAATTTGCATCTTTTCAGATGGCACCATCCTCAACTTTTTTTTAGAAGAATACTATTTTAAACCCTACAGCATAAAGCTCCCCAGCACAGTCTCAAAAACTGATGGTCTCTGCTTGGAAATGTTGTTTTGCCTTGACAAAAATGAGGGTCACTCCACGCTTTTAATTTAAAGGAAAAACAAAGTCTTGAGTGAAGTTAGGGACAGTGAAATCATTCTGCCATTTGCAGATAATTTCCTTAACATTTAATTGCACTTGGTGCTTCACCTGAGTAATTGAATGCACACAGTATGCCACCGTCTTAGCCTAAGCTATGATGCAGTGTGACCGAGTCGCCTGGAAGGATACAGAGCCACCTGGTACCAGCAGCTTGTTGGATCGACCAGATTCTATCCAGGATCAACCCATGCGCCTTCCTCCAGCTTGTATTTAATTGAAAAGAAATCCAGGCAGCCAAAACACCATCACTTTAAGACAACAGTCATACATTTCAGAAGTACTCTGAACACAGCCCTGCCTTTATGTTATTTGATATTTGCTATGACTCACCACTGAAGTTGGACGAGGAAAACTACGTGGCAGTTCTCGAATGATTGTCTGTGACCGCAGGTCCCATAGCTCAAGTGGTTTGTCTTTAAATGTGATGATAAAATATTGCCTGCAGCAATATATAAACTGCTTGAGAATCTGCTTTACAGGCCTGTCATTGTTCATCTTTCAAAGTGATAGAAAATATTGCTGGCAGCAATTGACTAATTTGTTAAAACACTGATCTAGGGCACTGTCACATATCTGATACCTCGAGACACTAATAAAAAAACTCAAACCTCCACCTCACAATTTCCAAAGTAACTTTGCCGTCAGTGTTATGGTTCATGCCTCTAGAATTAGTGCAAAAATAGATGCAAACAGTTTAAAGCACAAACATCATGTTCAGTTTGGCAGAAGTGTGGAAATGTCAAAATATCAAAACAAATTCTGGGAAAAGAATGCAGGACGGACATGCATTTATGGATACAAATTCAGTTGCAAGGCTTATTAATTCTATTATCTGGGGTTTAACAGCACACAAACAATAAGCCAGTCATAAAGAGGGAAGTAAACTGTCACTTATATCAAATGTGGCAACTTGCTCAGGTAGATCAAGAAACTCAAAAAGGAAAAAAACAGAAGAAAAAACATTTAAGAAACTCACTTCAGATGTGATACTTGAAGTTGTTCTATGGGTGACTCTTCATCTTTGTTCACTCGCAGCTGGCTCTGCCTTCCTATAAACGTGGCAGAAGAACATTTGATAGCCACTAATTTCCTTCATGTTTTATGGTATGCTTTCAGTGCTCAGCCTTCCATGGAGAAACATAAAGAAGAAAGCATTCCCAGTCAACAACTGACAAGAAAGTGAATCTTTGTGCTGTCAACGTGCATGGACCTGATCTAAGGAAACAGTTGAGTAGGAAGTTGTTTGGAGAAGGGGTTGGCCCACTCATGCCCACAGTGGTTTGCGAGTCAGAGGAAGGTGACAGGGTGGGGTAGCAGAGCAGCACAAAAAGGAGGTGGGTAACCAAGTACCTAAAAAGGTTTACTAGGGTTAAGAACGGAGACATGCACCATGTGTCATCCTACCAGCTAGGATGACTATGGCAGGGTTACCCAAGTGGAAATGCACGTAGCGGCTTGCCCCCTGGTGCCAAAACCACTCGAGAGCCAGAGTAATGGCTTGGACAAGCAATAGAATGATGTGCACGAGGAGGGAACTTCCTGTAAAAGGCCAAGACCAAAGGTCCATGGACTCACCAGGCAAAAGAGGACTTCCGGCCAGTAAGCCACGTGACCAATGGAGGGGAAACATTTCTTCAAGAGGAAAGTGGAATGTGTGGGTGAGGGAAGACTACCCAAAGATATCTGGCATCCTAGGGCTCCCATGAACCCTACAACTATGTTCTGCTAAAATAGCAGGTAATAAGGGTAACAGAAAAAAGCTTCAAATTTCTTATGTTTTGCCTGAAAGCCTAACATTGCATTAAAATAAATGATTAAGGATTTTATCTTACGCCATATAAGAAACAAGTGCTGAGTGCAGATGGTTTGTTTTCTGCTGTCTTACCTGAAACAGTGTCCACAAAAAGCACTTCATTGCGGACCAGACTGCTGGGGCCAGGATTAGGAAATGCATAAGATATGAAGTGCTTGAGAGAAGTCCACTCTATACCTCTGTGAGCACATTTTAAAAAAAAAAGCAAAGAAAATGAGTCTACTATGTCCCCAGCAGTACAGAAAGTGCTAAGTGGATTTTTAGGAAGACCTATAAAATGTAACCTCTTCCGAACCTCAATCACCACAATGAGATTAACAAGTGACCAAAGTGGAAAGACAAGAAATAATGTACTGAAGTTGATAATCACATCCAGTACTAGGATAAATGTAACACACAGAATGACTAATGTAGCTGCTAATTTTAAAAAATGCGTTTATTCTGGCATTGGTTGACAGACCTGACAGTGCTAGAGTGGAGACTATATTCACGTTCAATCTGGCCACTTGCTGCATTTGCCAGTTGTACTGTCCCACTATAAGTTCCTGTAACCAAAAGGAATGTGATTTAATATATAAAAGTTTTAAAAAATCATCTTTAAACTGGCAGCACAATAAAAGTTTGTGTCTGTGCATGCACACATACAAGAGAGAAAAAAAAAATGGACCTTTGTTTTCAGAAGAAGGAAAATGGAAGACACGAGATGGACGGTCAGTCGGAAAAGGATATAAAACATACCAAGTGCTAGGATGGGCTCATAAATATCCCAGTTCTTGTTGGTCATAGGTGGACACATGCGGATAGCTGTGATATGGGAAGAAACACCGCTCAGAATTCCTGTCATCAAGAATTTCAGCTGGACACTTTGGCCTTGTCGGCCACCACCATCTCCAACAGAGGTGGCTATCATGTCCGACAGCCCCAGCACAGGCCGTGGAATGTTGCTCAGGACAGGAAAAGTAATTGTCTTCAAGTCATCCGATGTTATGTTTTCTATATTGATGTTGCTAGGAGACTGTAGAGGAGTTGTTGCTTGAGTGCTGTGGCACGCCTGTAAAACAAAAGACATTTGCTTTTGAAGACAATATGTTTTTAAGAACAACTTTGAAAAAAAGGTGTTAAGTGTTCTGTAAATCCTCTCTCCATTAAACCATTTGAATATTATAGTAACATCGGCCAGTTTTAATACATCTTTTCAAATGGACAACCACAATGGTTGAAAAATGATAAACCATTCAAGCCTGTCAATTTGAATGACTCGAAAAAATACTGTGCCTTGCATGCAGTGTACGGAAACTCTGCTTTCGTTATCTCATCACATTTAGTTTGGCTTCTAGTGGTGTGTGATTTGAAGAATAAACCCACAGACAACAGCACAAAGATACTTCCCACAGACTAAGAAGCCAGTTTGATAGAGGACAGCGTGCTCACCAAATGCTCTGATGTTTTGAGCTCCCAGAAAATCACTCTGCTGTCACTCATGACCAGGGCGACACTCTTTTCTGACACTGGGCACATGGCAGCGGCGCTGACACGATTATGCCGTGTGACACGCAACGGGTCAGACTGACATCGTAGATCATATGCTACGTCTAGTGAAACACTAGGTGGTGTGTCATCTGCAATGTAACAAAAGTGACTTGAAAAAGGGACAACTAAAAAGCTCTGAAGATTAAAATGGGGCATTTTATCTCCCTTGAATAGCTAAAAGTAAGGTTCTACTGTCCAAGACCACACCTCTACAGACATCTCTCATCCTCAACAAAGCAACAAAGTATTGAAACTTAAAAGGAAGATTTACCTCAAAACTCTCCGGAATACCACTTCCATTTTTAACAAACAGGCCTCAGAAAAGCTTTTAACATTCTTTTTCATGCGAATTTCTGTTTACCATTTGTTTTTCTTATGTAACAACTCCAGACTACACCATTATCAGCTCACTGTAAATTTATACAAAATGCTGTTTGGCCTACATGTATTTCAAGCAACTAATGGATGACAATTAAAAATGCTTTTTTAAAATCTGTTTTTTTCAGAGGCTTTAACCATAGGAGGTTGACTACCAAATAGCATCAGTGTTAAGCCTATTTTTAACAAAAGAATGTGCCAACACTCTCAGTATAATTATAAAAGCATGGCAGAGAAGGAGTAAGAAAGAAGCTGCCTGTATTCTCACCAAAGGCCCCATGGCCCTCTGGAGCGGGGGTTGAGATGGCATGAGTTTTGCGTCGAACTCTTACTGACAGGCTGCCATTCTCATGCAGGCATACCAGCACATCCCTCTGCCAGCAAGCTATCACCTGTTTCAGGAAAGGAGACAGCACTGATTGCACTCAACAATGTTCTGCTGTTTGGGTAATTTAAACAACTTCCCTTTTGGTTTTGGTTTCCTCTCTGAGCACAGTTGTGTTACTGCACAGGTTACAGAAATGGTACCATGTGCTTTATTTACTGGTTGGTTGCTTGACTGTTTAGAGCAGAGAGCAGTGGAGGTATCTCATGGTGGATAGGTGAGGGGTGTGGGAAACAGTGATGAAGAGTTCTGAAGGAGGGGAGTGGAACAGGAAAACAAAGGAAGTTGTAGCACCTGTAGAGAAACCCAGACAGCCAGCCCAGTAAACACAATGCCTCACAGTATATGTGCCAGACATAAGATCCAAACCTACGAACCTGTCTTAGTGACAAGTGAGAAAAGCTGCTACACTATGGGCGTTCACATGGTCTTTTTGTGACAAAAGTAGACTTAATATTTATCAGTCACTTGATCACCCACAGCAAGTAACTCGGTCGTCGGCCAAGTAAAACTTCTAACAACTTGCCTGAATCCACAAGTTTTTCAAACAGTTTCAACATTTTGGAAGTACACTGTTATAACCACCAAGTACAGATCAGTTTTGGCCAAGTAAAATTTATGTTAACTTGCTTGACAGGGCAAGTGAAACAACAACAAAAAAAGTAAATCAGTGTCAAACCTTTCGCAACGTGAAAAGAAGAAATTAAGTTCCTCATCTGTGAGGGTTGTGGAACTGATTCAGATAGCCTGGTTTGTGACAGGCTGCCTCAAACTAACCTGAGTGAAAGGAGAACTTGTTCGATCCATAGCAATGATGCCAACTGTCTGGTTTATCTGCAGGTCAATGATAAGAATCTCGCGGGGGTACAGCAGCAGAATATGGTGCCGGCAAGACCGGTGGAAACTCAGCTGCAGACACTCGTTCAGTGCCACGCTCTCCTCTTCTCCTCCACTAGGCTTGCCGCTACAATAGAAAATGTCCAGTTGTAAATCATCCTGCATGTACTTGACTGACTGAACGGCACACAGTAATCAAACTCCATGTGGACTCTTCCATACCCCTTGATCATTCTTTTGTCTAGAGAAATTCTACTGGAGTCTATACACCAAAATAATTTAAAAAACCAATACAAAGAACCTAACCATTATTTTCTTATTTACTACTTTATTATACTTTGTCTCTCAGCATTATTCATACCAACACCTCCTCTTAGCTTTCATAGAAGTTACACGGGGCAACAAAGAAGTTACACGGGGTAACAAAGAAGTTACACAGGGTAACAGACCTTACACCGGGCAACAAAGAAGTTACACTGGGCAACAAAGAAGTTACACAGGCCAACAAAGATGTTACACAGGGCAACAAAGGTGTTACACAGGCCTACAAAGAAGTTACATGGGCCAACAAAGATGTTACACAGGGAAACAAAGAAGTTACACGGGTAACAATGATGTTACATGGGGCAACAAAGACATTACATGGAGCAACAAAGACGTTACATGGGCCAACAAAGAAGTTACACGGCCAACAAAGAAGTTACACGGCCAACAAAGAAGTTACACGGGGCAACAAAGAAGTTACACAAAGTGCATACCTTGGTTTGCTTTCTCCAACAAGAATCCGTGTCATTCTTTTGGCCAGATTTTTGGATGCAGACCCTTTTCTATCCAGACTTCCTGAGCTGCTGCTGCGTGGCATTCCTGTGGGAGAAAGATGCACAGGACCAGATACAATATTAAAAATACAATATTAAAAATTTTTTTTGATAGCCCTCAGCTTTAGGGACCTTTGTGTCTCTTTCCATTCATAAAATATATAGGAAACGAGCTACACCAGAATTTTTGCAAATATATGGGAAAGAAGCATGGATGCCTGTAAAAACCATTCTTTAAAAGGAGAACTTATACAATGACCAGTTGCAACAGCTCATTGTCACACAGCATGCTCATGATTTTTTTTAAAAACAATGCTCTAGCTTGCTTTTTTTTGCTTTTCTTCAGCCTTTCTCAGTCCACTACTTGCTAGTATTACTGATCTTATTTTCAATATTCTTTAAAACTATTTTGAGGAAAAATATTGATAAAATAATTATATATTCTGTAAAATGTTTTCTCAAATATAAAATTTTGATTTAATACTACATCTACCTTCATTTTATATTGTACTTAAGGGTGTCATTTCTTGACAGACATTTTGCATAATGAAGACAAACAAAAACAAACTCAAACCTTGCATGGATGGATTGGATATGTAGAATTTCTTCCCATTGCTAGAGGGTGTCTTGGTTATGGTAAAATCATTGACAAAGATGATGCAGTCCTGTCCTAGAACTGTCAACACAAGCCAATACTTGCTTCTTCAAACCTACTGCAACGCCAGAGTCTGTGCAGTTGAATGAAGTATCACAAGATGTTTAGCGTGCCAAAAATAGATGGAACTCTGCCAAGTTAAGTTTGTCTGCATCTTAACAAAGGCCAAAAGAAAGTTTATACATTCCCAACATGCTTTAAGCAGTATGGCGGCAAACTTCGGTATTTCAGCCAACATGCCACCAGGGGTTTATGGCACTTTTTAAAAAGGCTCCAACAGAAACCGGTATGATGAAAGGGAAGTAGCTCCTGTTTTCAGATATATGAACCATTTTCTTTTAGAGTTACCTCTCTTAGACCACAAAAGACAATATTTGAGGAGGTACAAAGCATTTTCCATGACTACACCACTTGCCACAGCACTGGTTCAATGGCCAGCTGCAATTTTGTTGTGGTCAGTTTTTCGATGCAGCTTTTTGCACTGAATTCACATCAGACGAATTTCAAGTAGGAATAATTTTATTCTTCTGATGTTATACTTTCCAACTGCATTGAAATTATGTTTTTATCATCATGAATAAGTTAATGTATTGGTGGGCCGTTATCTGAACGGTCATTGAAATGTGGTCTGGGCACAGGGACCTGAAATTGTTTCACAATGTTTTATGGATTTTATGTCCGAGATAAAAAGTACACACCTTCCACACAGCAAATTTGCATGATTGTGCGCTGGGGGAAAAAACAAAATGCTGCACGCAGTTTCTTTACTTGGTGGCGAATTTTGCAACTTACATGCTATGTTCTTCAGGTTGAAGGGGTCAGATGTAAAAGACAGAAGCATCTCTGTATAAGATTTCTTCCACAGTCGTGTGCCAGTGTCTGCATTCCACAGGATGAGTGTGTAGGGAGGATGTAAGGCCACCAGCAGATCCCTAGAAGCATCCTGGTTCCTCAGCCATTCCAGAGCTAAAGGTAACAGCACACAGGCAATATTTAGCAAGAAAATGAATTTTTAATGCCGTGAAGCTAAAGTAAGATTATATCTACCAGGTTCGTGATGATCCTTATCTTGCCTTTGTTGTACCAAACAAAAGAATTTCTGCCAAGAAAAGCAGAGACTATTGGCAAACATGATCACAGGACAACTGTGTTTAAAAGTAGGAAATTCCTAAACGAAAGGGACTCAATTACTGTTGACTTAACCCTTCACTTTCACAAACCTGCTGCAAAAAAAAACCCCACTCTTTGCTTTATACACACACATATACAAACACACAAAGAAAGGCAAGAGAGAGAGAAGATGAGAAAAAACATTTCCTAGGTGTGTCAAAAAGCCACACTGCAATAGCCACCACATTCACTAAACTAATCTGTCATTAAATGTTCTGCACTGATTTCTACCCTGGACTGGTTTGTTTCCATCAGCAAATTCTGTTCTGTTGCTTCCCTGCATGGCATCCCACACCAGAATTGTGCCCATGGTGTCAGCTGATGCTAGACGCAGATTGTACGGACTGTTTAGATCATGATGGTAATTTTCATTGGCCCATTTCACCTGCACAATAACAATATTTCAAAATACAATACCATTGCATAAGAATCATCTTTTCAAGAGCAAGTTGCCATGTAACATTAGAAGTATCCTTTATTTCTGATGTATTTAACAAAAAGGTTTATAAAGATAGAAAACTTGTTTGATACACTTCCTCAATTTACAAGGTGGTATAGTACTAGTTCATATACTTTTGGGTGAGAAAAAAATGTGGCAAATTTTGGATTTGCACAAGCAGTCACATTCACTTTGTTGACGAGAAATGCAAAATCCTTACCTGAGTGACAACACCTTTGTGTTTGTCAAGAACTTGCAAAACCTTGATGGGGGGAAAAAAAACTTCGTTATAACTGTGCACAAGCATACAAAATGTAAACATGATGCAGGTAAGAAGGGTGGACAAAACAAATGTAGAATGAGAAAAACAAACCTGGCCAGAATAACTTCAATAAGATAGGGCCAACACATGGATAGGCACATAAAAAAGCAGTAGGATTAGAAAACTAAAGTTACCTCAAATCATTAGCCAGAAATCTCAACAATAATAATAACAACATATAATTTATAAGGCACAAAACGTTACAAAATAATTTAAGGTGCACACACTCGCCCACATGCATAAAATGCTTGGGGGAGGGCTGAAAAGTTCTCAGCCTAACCAACTTTGTGAAATCCAAGCGTTATTTTGCCACCATAGGAGAAAAGAGTGGGGTTTTTTTTTTGTAAAGTACCAATTTGCAGAATCTTAACACTGAGTTTTGACACTGCTTAGGATCACTGAGTAAACCATGTCAACAAAAAAATGTTGAATGTTTAAGTGTGGAACTCCAAGCCATTATGAAGTTCCTATTACTGCTGAAGAAAACTCAAAACAAAAAATCCATGAATTTATGACATAAACATTGAGTGACAAACGTCCACCATACTCAACTATGAAGAAGTGACATGCAAACTTTCTTCATGGAGATTTTGAGACCAAGGTAGCACAAAGGTCTTGGAGAAGGAGGCCTCAACAGTGTCAAGTCCAGAAAAATTACTGAGCTTGCCCCTGACTTGATTTTGTCATGCTGGCAAATATCAGCTTAAACGATTGTTGAAACACTAAAGATTTCCAGGAAACCCTTGGTTTATAATCCACAAGCAGGTGGATATGCAGAAGCTGTTAGCCAAGCGTGTGCCAAAATGTCTGAGTGCTGATGAGTGGAGACTTCCAAGCTGAGTTTGCTGCACTTTCACTTTCAGCGAGCTGATAACTTTTGGGAAAGACTATAGTTACTGTTGATGAAATATGGTTACACCACTATCATGACACTATGACCCTGAGACAAAACAACAACCGCTAATGCAATGTTGGCACTCAGGTTGTCCAAGGCTAAAGACTTTGAGACCCAAAACCTAGCAGGAAATGTCAGAACCACAATATTTGAGGATCAGGAAGCTGTTGTACTGGCTGCCTATCATCCTAGGAGACAAACAGTTATGCAGAATACATGTATTACTGTAACTTGCTGTGCCAATTAATGGAGGGCTGGAAAGAAAAAGGAGAGGAAAGCTAGTGAAGTGTTCTCCCTATGCAAGACAATGCACCTGATCACAGAGCTGCCAAGATGATGGATGTTTAGATGGAGTGGGATTTCAGTGCATGGACTATCCACCCTGCTCACCAGCTCTTGCTCCACTTGACGACTTCCTGTTTCCAATCCTCAAAAAAAGTTTTAAAGGCTGGTAAATTTTCCAGTGATTTGGAGAATGTTGCAGCATAGGAACAGTATTTCAGTGACTTGGCATCACCTAATTTTTTTGGGGAAGGATTACAGAAACTTTAGACACGATGTGCCAAGTGTGTTGAACTTAGGGGTGGATATGTTGAATAACTTTCATGGTGCCATGTCGTTTCCTTCTTGGTCGAGTCAAGGACTTTTAAGCACCCTCTGTTACAAATGCCTGCATGCTGAGTAAGCACACACTGGGACACATGAAGTACCCTTGAGTAGGAGTAGACAGAGAAGAATGAAGAGTATTACAGGGGAGAGAAAAAGATAGACTTGCAGAGAACTTTTAAAAGAAGAAAGCATAAGTAGCCTGCAGATGGAAAGAGGCAGGCTGTTCCAGGTCCGTGGACTGACGAGGGAAAAAGATCCTGGACCATAGGTGCTGAGCTTAGTGCTAGGAAGACAAAGACGGAGGGGTTTGAAAAGGAACAGTGATAGTGGGGGTACAGATGGGTTGACTGGTTATTTCAGAGGGACAGTGCTTCCACCTCGTGGTGATTTCACAGTATGGGAGGGGTGGGGGATGGGTTCCTATTACTAAGCTATGCACTGAAAGAACCACCAGACTGATAGCTGCAGTAGGATGGCCAGTGCAGACAGGCAGTTTAATGTCCTGGCAGATGGCCAGATGGAGTCTGCAGAATGCATAGCTCCAGGAAATAATCCTTGGCCACATCTGGATTTCAACCAGCATCCTTCCACCTGCTAGTCCACAGTTCTACTGACCGAGCTATCCAGGCCCCCAGGGTGTACAGATCTGAAGCAGGTTGGATAAAAAGGCAGAAGCAGAGTCACTGAGACATTTGTAGCACAAAATGGTGACTTTGACTGTTTGAGACAAGAAGCTAGCGGAGGGAAGCAAGAAGAGGGGTGAATAGGCACTGTCGAAATCAAAATGCTAACCTACAACAATGTATGCTCTAAATCATTAATCAGAACTGAGTGGAAAAATATTACAGAATCGCACTGGGTGTTCTTGAGAAGATAAATCTGTCTTTCATAGTGGTGTCAGGTATTCACTACTCTGGCAGATAAAGCAAGAATGACAAATTCCACAAAAAACAAATCCTGCCCTGCATTTGTGTATTCAGTACCTGCACTGTCTTGGGATCAATGACCGTCACTAAATTCTGGCAACCATATGCAAGAAGGCCCTGCCATCCCCTGTAAACAAAACATAAAATGATCCCAGAATGTTAGTGTATAGAAACATCAAATAATCATAGGTACTATAACTTTTAAAAAGTTGTAAATATCTCTTGGTGAAATATTTATAATAAAAGCTTTGACTAAATGGCTTTAAAATAAATCTATAAAGTGACACTGTCAAGTGATTAGTTTAAAATCTAGGGTACTTGCAGCTCTCTAAACGACTTTGCTTTAATAAGTAATATCAAAATATCGCTATTAACTGTGCTCTATATTATAACACAAACCCTTACAAGACATAACAATCTGCATAATTAAACTAGCAGCCATAAGCAAACAAACGAAGCCATCAAGTTTGCCTCTGGTTTTTTTCTCCTCTGTATGTTTGAGACCTCGATCATCCTTCTAAGTCGGTAACTGGGGGTGTGCAAAACACTTCTTAGCTAAGAAAAAATTGGCCGAAATGTTAACGTTTGCATTTTCTGTTCACTGAAAACTATTTTTAAAATAACTGAATAGAATTTGTATAGAAGCCTGAATCTACAAACTACATGGTGTGTGAGCATCCAACGAAAGTTAACTCAGCGTGCATAAGCCTCATATGTCGATTTTGTGTGTCATTTGATTTTCGATTCATCATTTCATGGGGGTGTTACTACACTACAGACAGTAATTTGAGTAAACAAAAATCAAAATGAGCTGCAATTGTCTGGCCAATTATTAATTTCATGCGATCACATTACTCGCATAGTGCAGAAATTAAAGTTTGATTCATCTAGAAAGCTTTCGTCCTGTCTGTGAATGGGAACACCGAACAAGATATACGGACATTCAGACGGACATATTCCGTTTTAAACAGCAACGGGCATGAGACGCTGCGGATCACAATATTTGTATATCTTCGTTAAAAAAAATGCTCATCTAGCAATACATACCAGTCGCATGCCCCCTTGTTTTGTGCATGCAATGGGCCAGTTAAGATCTTTGGGAAAAGCTTCATAATGAATACATGAAAAGGCTTGGAAGCCGAACAGTGATATAAGCGTGCTATGCAGCGTTTTTGCAGATAGTAATCCCACTTCGAACACCCTCTGCTACAACCATGAAATAAGAACAAAGAGATAAAACGACGTACAAGTAGCAAAAGTTTTCTCCCACAGCTGTCAGCTAAAAAAGTGTTATGAAGATTATTCTGTTAGTAGTATTTGTCTTTGGAGAAAATATAATATTTGTAGTTTGCTTAAATTTGAACAGAAATATTTAAAAAAAGAGGAAAGGTCGAGTAGTTTCTGCGGTTGCAGCAGACGTTTGCTTCCGCCTTCGTGTCAACAGGAGAAAACTACTCTGGGAATGCGTGTGCTATTTGGTGTGTGCAATCTGTGCTCAACTCAAATCTCAGACTGTGCGTGGTCGAAATGTAGACACAAACTATGCATTCGAAATAGGACTTCGTCTAGTTCTTTGCATTTTGTCACTGTACGTAATCATTATTTACTTAAACATGTTTGAAGACATTTCAGAGCTGTAGAATTCCCAATCAGTTGAATCACATTCACACACAGTCACTTGAGTATATGTAGATCTACCTGCCAGTAGGACTTTTTGGGACTTGTTTTTCCCTTTAAAACGTTGGCTATGCTGAACAAGTTAAATTTCTTCATAAAAGAACACTTTTAGCCGTTGGATTTTGCACATTCATCATTTTGACATTCTTCTGACAGAATCACTTGCGAACGGCTTGTGATTATTTAAAATACTACTACTAGTATACATATCGATATCTGAGATATCACAGACATGTGTTTCTCACTCTCTTGAACGTTCCCATTTATAATATGCTGATGATGATAATGGTAATAATGATATTTATCATTTTAAGAATAATGGAGCATTTGTCTCCATTTCATCGAGTCATCCAGCCGGAGGAGCTATGGTTGTACAGAGATCCCTACACTAAATCCGCTGTGTCAGAACCCCTTATGTGGGTGAGCCAAGGACTACTATTATAGTAGTCCTTGGGGTGAGCACAAATGCTGTTTTTGACAGTTGGCAAAGATTTTAAAAGTTTTAGTTGTCACACCGACAGGGTGCAAGCACATTCAGCAAGCTCAATTTGACAGTCATGCCTGTGTTGCTGGTCTCTCTGGCTAGTGAAGGTGTTTATAGCACATACTGCCCAATTTCTAATCTACTAAAACTAAATTTACATGAAAATTTTCCTTTTCCAGTGACAAGACCCCCTGTTGAAGTTTGAAAAAATCTTCATGTTTATAGTTATTGTTGTAGTTTTAACCTAAGTGTTGAGTTTTTTCCTTGTTGCATTCTTGATAACCAAAACAATTGAAAATTCTGCAGTACTTGCAGACAAAAATAACTCTTCTGCCTTTTAAAGCATGTCTATTTAAAAAAAAAACATACTTGTGTTTCATTCAGGTACATCATGCTTTGTGAAAAGCACACAAAATGAAGTGCAGCTATTTTTTTATATGTTTCACTCGTGCCATTTATCATATACTTCATTCCTTATATGCAATACAAGCTTCCCTCCTCTTGTTTTGTAAAAGCATAACAAATTTTTTTGTGATCACTCTTTTGAAAATATAAACTTCGTTAAAAAGTTAATGTTTGTCTTATTCTAGTCACAGAATAAACATATGGCTGAGTTTTTAATAGTTTTGGCTTCTTTATGTTTGGGTATAATAATAATAATAAATAATAATAAATGTGGATTTGTAACGTGCGAGAACACATTTCATGCACACTTTGCGCGGACAAGGCACATACTCAGTGAAAACAACCAAACACACACACACACACACAGGGAGAGATGAACGCAACAAACACACAGAGGGAGAGATGAACGAAACACAGTTTGGGATACAGATCGCCCTTGTATATTGTTTTTCTGGGTAGACTGTAGATGTTCTAGCATTCTGTGTAAAGCAAAGTATGCATGCACCTACTTTATGACAAGAGGTGTAAATATAATAAAATATTGAAAGTCTTATTTGGAGATTGCAGAATAGGTGCATTAAGACAAGATTGTACATGGATAATTCACTGTGGTAGAAGTTGCATGCATGTTTTGCTAAATGAATAGAGACAAAAGAGATTGGTACCAAAAGGGAGTTTACTGGAATGCAGTTCAAATCAGCATGTGGAATGTTTCTCCACACTTAAGCTAGGATGACTTTTTGAAAACTTGGTTTAAGATATCTGATCTTTCCACATTTTCACTAGTAATGAAGATTACAAGCAAATATCATTTGGGAAAATTATTTTTTCCTTTTCAGTGGGACAGTCAATGGTTTAGAATTGGTGATGAAACTGATGGTAAGTTAGACTGTGGTCCTTAACAGCACAAACTTAAAAAAAGAGCACAAATGGTTTCCAGGAACATCTAAAAGTTTTGTTAAATTTTATATGTTAGATTTTATATGTTTTATTGGTTACATTTTTTTGGTTGATATATCACGATACATTCACTTCAAGAAATAATCAAATAAACTATGAAAAAAATCTTGTAAATTGAAATTGAACATATGAAATGTAAACATGTACTTCATCAGTGTTTTTTGTTTGTCTTCTCTCTGTATCTCTCTCTCTCTCTCTCTCTGGGTGGATGCATGTGGGTGTAGCTCAAAAATGCAGAATATTTATCATTATCTTTTGTGTTTAGTTCACAAGTTGTGAAACAGAAATCCTGTACAAACAGACCTGCATGCTCACTTTTATCACAGCTCCATATCTACGAAATGTGAGGTCCAGCAAATGTAACAAAATATTGAATGGTAAAAAATGAAGAAGAATGGGATTTATAATGTTCGTCATGTAACCAAACAATACTGTCATGAAAACCATCACACTTCATTAAAGCACTCAAAGCTTCCAATTGGTGGCACATCCAACGGTTGCTGGTCAACAACAGATCTCTGGATGTCCATGACCTTCACATGAACACCCCGAGTTGCATAAAGCTGAGACACTGCATGGGTACCGTCAAGGGTGAGCACAAGCCTGGAGATAATATGGATAAGCTGGGGCAGCTGCAACACTATGTTGAAAGATAGTGTTTTGACAGATGTTCATCTCTGACTGCAGGCAAGCAAGTCTTTGGTAATGCCAAGCCAGATCCTAGGGCATCATCTACTGACCTGTATGGCATCAGGTGTCAATCGTAAGACCATGATGGTCTGCAATACCAATCTGACTTTATGCTGTTGCTTTCACTCCACACCTGTTGATTTTTTTTATAGTTTATCTTCTGCAGTATCTGAGTTGCTTGCATTAGTGTGTGGGAAACAGAACGTGCTAAACCACTTCAAGGATGGCTACAACCAACAGCTAGAATAGCATGTCCTATACGGGCTGGTGAAAGAGGAGGGGGGGGGGGGCGAGAGGGTAAGGGAAAAGAACACAAAGAAAGAGGGGGTTTAATAGAACAGACACTGCAAAAAAGAGTGCATATATAGTTCTGAATCAAGATGGATAAGTAGACACAGGAGCAGAGTCATTGAGACGTGTGGCAGGGAAAAGCAATTTTGTATTGAATATGGTTTGAGACAGGAACCCAGTGAAGGGAGGCAAGAATAGGGTGAATAGGCACCGTCACCAAAATTGTTACCTACAACAACGTGTGGATATACACTATTCCATGCATCACAACTCCTGTTAATATTATAGCAAGGAAACACGTACTAGTTGACTTAATATGTTCCTGTTGATGTTGAGTTCACACAAAACTATTAATATAAATGAATTAGTGAATAGAATCTGTAAAGAAGACTGAACTGGCGTGTGAGGATCCAGCAATAGTTTCAGCATGCTTAGATATCACTTGTAGTGTGTCCTTTGGTTCGTGCGATCACATTGCCCCCAGAATGCGCATAAGTCCAAGTCGTCTAGAAAATTTCCATCGGTTCCGCGTTGAACACACTGGTCTAAATCTAATATATAAAAATACAGACCTAGATCTAATTCATCTGACAATACCAGTCCCATGCCCTCTCGTTTTGCGTATGCAAGGCACAGTTTGGATCCTTGGGAAAAGCTGCATAATACACAAAAAGACTTTGAAGCCGAGTGTTGACTGAAAACGTGCTATGCATCCTCTCGATCCCACCCCGGAAAGTAATCCCACTTCGAATACCCTCTTCCTTCTTAAATCTGAAACATGTCTTATGAACATAAAATAATACAAAAATTGTCAAGCTTTCTGCACGACACAAACCTGTTTTTAAGATTTTTGAATGGCAGTAGAATACCATTTGTTCTTTAAAAAATTAGTACACTTCTATTTTGCTTAAATAACTGAAATATTGTAACAAAGAAAAGTCGAGCCGTTTCTGCAGTGGCAGCAGACGTTAGCTTCCGCTTTCGTGTCAACAGGAGAATACTACTCTGGGAACGTGAGTGCTGTCTCAGAATCTGTTCTACTCAAATCTCAGACTGTGCATACTAGCACAGTGATCGAACTGCAGGAATGAACTTCACAAACTATGCATCCGAAATCGGACTTCGCATACTTCTTTGCATTTCTTTACTGTACGTAATCATTATTAATTATCTTAAAATGCTTGAAGAGGTATATACTAATATAGTAATATTAATTCATATAATTCATGTAACAGTATCATGTACGAAACTAAAGGAGAGGCTGGCTCGATGTTCTTGGGATAAAAGATGTCGGCATAGCTTGGCAATGTGTGGGCTCCATGTATGCACGAAGGAGTGAATGCAGCACTCACAACGACATCCACACATTACAATTCACACTCACTCAGTCACTGACCACTGAGTCGCTGAATCTCAGCCAGGCAGTATACGTAAGTACCTGCCATTTGCTGACTTGGTGACTTATTTTCCCCATGAAAAGCTGATTAGCTAGGCTAAAACATTTTAAGGTCTTCAGTAGGCTTTGAACATTCATCATTTTGGCGTTCTGCTGACAGTTTCAGGAACCAAGACAAGACGTTTCGTGGCGAACTACTTTTTAATTGTTTGTTGACTCTAATACAGTACACATTATTATAGTATTTCTGCACACCACCTCCACTCGCATTCTGGCCCATATGGCATATGTATCCCTATTTCTCTTCATCTCAATTGTTACAAGAAGGAGTACTTGGGTTCTTGACAATGGAAAATATGGTAGCCAGAATATTTTTTTGAGGATGGGTTGAATACACGTGCATGGGTGTTGAGGCCATTATAGTTACATGCTTCAGTTCAAGATCAAATGAGGTTCTTGAATGATCATTTTCATTCATTAATCACTAGTGCATATTTGGTGCATCAGATTTTTTTGCTAAAAAATACTAACATTACTGATAATTCCTAGTCGATATAATCCTTATAACTGCATTTATTTTAAGGAGAAGGAAAATATTTTAAAAACTGAAATACTTTATAGACAGTTCTGAAATATTAAACTATGTGTTTCTTACTCTGTTGAACATTTCCTTAGGATAATATGCTGCTGCTGATAATGATGATCGTTGTTATTATTATTGTCATTAGAATAACGGAATATCTGTCTCCATTTCATCGAGCTATCCAGCCAGAGGAGCTATGGTTGTACAGATATCCTCACACAAAATCCTCTTTTCCAGGATCCCTCATGTGGGTGAGCACCACTGCTGTTATCAACACTTGGCAAATTTGTAAAAGTTTTAATTGGCACAGCAGCAGTATCACTTATCAGTAATACAAGATAAGGAAAGAGAATGTACATGTATTATTCTGCTTGTCTTATTTATATAATTTACTCTGGCTATTGTAGATCCTTACCTTTTAGCATTATTAGAAATAATATTCCAGGGAATACATTTCTGGGCTATTCTTTGAAAAATAGAACTGGATTGACAATAAAGCCTTCAGCTCTCCAGCTTCAGTGATGAAGGTTTCATCTCACCAGCTAAATTTGGCTTTCATTACTTCCATAATAGGTCCTTCTACTGGAGGTCTATCTTTCTCCAGATGTTCTAAATGTCTCTTATGTGCATTTTTGTAGCCTGCAGGTTTTAACGCGAACGGGTAGGTAAACCTTTGCCCAGCCGTACTCTTTTCTCATCCAGCCTTGGGACAGGCTAGAGCAGAATGTAACTTACAATAGTGCTATATTTAAAAAAAGGGAAGTAAAATTCATTTAGTGGTTTTTGGTGGAAGAAATGAGGAAATCTTTTAAAAATCAATGTTTTGCAGGCTACTGTACTGTCAGTACCTGTCATCACCTTTCTTACCTTCTTTCTGATACGCCATGACAAACAGGACTTTGTGCAGGCAGCCCTTGGTAAGAAGTAAAGAAAACTTTAATTAGATAATCCTATGATCAGGACAATTCATACAACTGTAGCAAAGGTTAGATTTTAGTTGCAGTTCCTCTCTTGATGTCTTAACATTGTTTCTCTCTCTGAGTCACACACACACACACACATTGTCTCTCTCTGTCACATGCACACGCACACACATATATTGTCTCTCCCTCTCTTTCTCACACACACACACTCGTGTACTTCATGTATCACATTCTTCACAGATCAAACATTAATAAATATATGCGCACTGTGCCTTTTTGAATCGGTAGCACTTAACTAGAATGACTAAATGACTGTTGAAAACCATTATTTATGTTTGTTGAACAGGTGCATATCTGGCAATTTTCCTGACAGGAACTCTCACAAACTGTTTAAAGCTTGCTGTTGGGAGGTTAGCACCAGGGCTTTTCTTTGTGTGTTTGTGTGCATCAGAGATTTGCTGTAGTGCTGGTGTATCTTGTCATGTGTGCATGTGTTTTTTTAAAAAAAAGCAGACTTGATAAATAGCTGTGATATGACGAATAACCCTAGACTCAGAACTGAAGATCATAGGGATGTCGTGGGGAGAGGCGAAAAGGATAGCCCAAGGCAAAGAACAATGGAGAGTTTCAATGCGGGCCCTGTTCTCCGATCAGAACGCATCATCATGTTGGTAGCTGACAATTCAAATGACCTGCCTTTCAGGGAGGCAGTAAGGTTTATTTTGTCATTGTTGTTGCTAGTCGACTTAAGTGCGACGTCTGAGCATATGTTGTCAAGGGCCAGGACCATTTTGTTTTGTTTTTGTTTTTGTGGAATATAATTCAAAGTTATTTTTGTATGATGCTGGTCCAGCCTGATGAACAGATTACATCCTAGCAGTTTTTGTTTGCTTTCAGTGGTTGTTATGGTTTGATAGTTAACACATAGCACACCTGATGGCCATATACAAGGTACAAGGCTTTTCTGTTCCTTTGCTCCCCCTTCCCAATGAGTTTCCATCTTTTCAAGTTTCAGGAATTGCACCCATGTGTCTAAATGCATGTGGAGGAGAGTTGTGAGAGGATAGACCCAGAGTACATGTACTTTGTTTGTTCTGACAGCACATGATATCTTTTCAAGGCCCCGGCCAGACTTTCTGGCACGCTGTTACCCGGATGGGCCTCCAGAAAACATCAAAGAATTTCTCTGCACGGGCAATGAAAATATTGTGACTGAAGGTCTCAAAAGTTTTCCTAGTGGCCATTCAGCCTGTAAGTAAATACACCAAGATACTCTGAGAGGTACTATGTTGGGATTAGGAAAAAAAAAATTAGACCCTATGAGTTCTGGCAAGATCATACATTCTGCTTGTATATTCTTCATGTGTGCTTGCAAAAATGTCTTCACAGAAACCTCAGTGTGTGGTTTATTCTCCTGTCATTATAGCTTTTATGGGTCGCCAAAATGGGAATGGGTATATAGTGATCATGGTATATAAAGAATTGCGTTCTATAACTAAAGAATTGGATTCTTTAGCCATAGAGTTGCATAAGCATTTGTATACCATGCAGATGTGCTTACAAGCAAAAATCTGTATGCAGTTTTACATAAATTGTAGAAAGGCAGCTTTGGGGTTAAGACTAAAGAAGGGAGTGAAAAAAAGTCATAAGTTCAGAAGTATCAGACATGCACATTTATAAAATTGCTTAGACTTGTTATCTAGGTTACATATTCTGTGCCCTTAGAGTCATAATCATTATTTTCACACCTGATTACGTGTATTGGTAGGGTGGGGGATGTTTGTTTTGTTTTGATATTTAGTTGGTTGTTGTGCAGAGTAAGATGTTGCACTCACATCATCAGAGACATGCAGTTTTCTTCTAAACCCTTGCATTTGTTATTAGTCCAGTGAATTCCTTTGTTATGGCATAAAAATGGCTGTAAATAAGCTGTTGTTTCCTTTTCCAGTATCATTTTGCTGCATGACATTTGTTGCCATGTATATTGGAGGGAAACTCCATACATTCAGCCGTGGAAGAGGTCAGAGTTGGCGATTCATCTGTTTTGTTCTCCCGCTTTTCTTTGCAACCATGATAGCTGTGTCACGCGTGCATGACTATCGCCACCATTGGGAAGGTAAGTAGACTGCTGTATGTAGAGTTATCAAAATAAACATAGGAAATGTTTTCTGGGTACAGTGACTTCGATCTTGATTGTAATGTCAGTTCAAAATCTACACTGAATTAGCTCTGTTGACAAGGGAGATAATAGATAAAGATTGGAGGTGGTATGTCTATTTGAAATAGTGGAAGGGCACTGCTTAACATGCACTTTAATATTAAACCTGCTTTTAAGATTTATTTCTTTATTCTTATCTGATATTAGTCTGATTTTTGAATCATAAGTCACAGACACAATACTTTTGTGTCTGCACACTTAATTGCCTGATTGTTTATTCCACCTTGTTAAAATTATTTCTTTGTTGATAAAATAAATCTGTTTGCATCATTGTACAGATGTCACCGTCGGTGCTGTGCTTGGTATTGTGATTGGATATGCTTGCTATAGACAAGTTTATCCCAGTCTGACCCGAGTGAATTCTCACCTTGCCTACAGCCAGGTACCACCTGTCATTGGATCTCATGACACCTTTATTGCAGACCCACAAACACCACTTTCTCCACACAACAAATCTCATGAGACAGATTTCCAGTTTGTGTCCAAGATTGTCTAAACCCCTCATCCTTAATATGAAGACACTAAATCCATTTGCACTCATGGTGGTAAACGTATGGATTGGTATATGCATATATTTTAATGTTTACTAAAATTTAAACAGTTTGTTCATTTCATATGGAGAGTGCATGGGATTGGACATTTATGTAAATATTTATTTAAGAACACAAGATGTTCTCACAAGGTTTATATATTGACATTGTGTATTTTCTGAAATGTATTGCAAGATAAGGTTGTTTCTAGTGATGATACCAAACGGGAAAAAGTAATTATTAAAAATTTATTTCTATTGTTATTGTTGTAGTTTCAAGCTTTTTGGTGTTACTTTCTTGATAACCCAAACCCTCAGAACTTCTGGCATACTTGCAGACAAAACTAACTCTTCTGCATTTTAAAGCATGTCTATTTTTTAAACACAAATTTGTTTCATTGAAGAACATGTATATATGTCATACTTTTGTAACCCCCGCAGGGTTACCAGATTTATTTCCCCTTGCGTTTCCTCTAGCTTGGGGAGATGCTGGTTTAGTAAAGGAAAATGTAGTTCCACAGACAGATAAACCCCTGTCTGTGGACCATGTCTCTTTTAATAAAAAAGGAACCCCCTAGAATCTCTATAGGAGATGTCAAATTGATTGTATGGCCAAAGAGAGGGGTAGAGTTCTGGGAAGTCCAACTAAGATTCCCCGCACGGCCAACTTACGCTATTGCGCTGTAGCGCGTAGGGATTCAGAACAACCGTGCCCGCGGGAACTCTGTCTTTCGGTATTTCTGCGTGCCACCGTCGGAGGGGGAAGACGTTCAACTGTCGCTGTGTGTCTGGTTGTACCAGG
>SMGT01002945.1:397704-417456 GCA_004794575.1 Lanistes nyassanus
TTTCGTCTTTTCGCTTTCGTCTTTTCTTTTCGTCTCTCGTCGTTTCGTCTTTTCGTCTTTCGTCTTTTCGTCTTTCGTCTTTTCTTTTCGTCTTCCTTTCTTTCTCCGCTATCTTTATGCTTACCCCGGGAGTTTTAGATAGGAGAATAAAGGTTACATATTGTATTTATTGGTTTCTGTATTCTTTTAGTCAGCAAGGACAGAATCTGTGTGTGTGTGAAGCGCTAGCCTCTGCCCGAACCATAAATTCTTTTGTAATTCCAACGGCGCACACTGGTAAATTTGGTCTTTGCCATTAGGGCCACGTGTGTGCCGGTTACACTTTTTAAAAAGCACCCAAAACAAAGGAGCAATTTATTGTAGAGTTCGGTCTTGCCAGTTATCACAGATTTCATTCCCAATAAGGGATACAATGTTTTCTCTTGTTGTTTGTAAAAGTAAAACCAAAATTTTATGGTGATAAACCCTACATTGTTTTAAAAATATATTCTGGACCATGTCATTTTGAACAGTTACTGTGTGATGTAAATATGACTTGTAGAAGTGGTAGAATGAATAATAGAGTGAACATGTGGCGGAATGAGCTTACTGTATGTAAAAGTACACAATTCACACAAAACATGTTTTCTTGTCTGATCATATTTTCAAAGAAATATGCAAAGTTGTACCTACTTTTGCCATGATCAGCAGTTTTAAACGCTAAAGTGAGAATGTACTAAGAAATCAACAACTCCAAAAGTTCTTGTCACTTTCTTCATTAATAACAAGAAGTAAAAGTCAAACTTTTAATAATGCTGCTATTACTTTAGATTGGCATTTGCTCTAAACAAGTCACTGCCACAAAAGATTCCTCTTTGGCCCCCCTAACAAACCTCTTATGCGGTCCCACTCCCCTACAACCTAAAAACTGGTCAAGGGACCTTTACATATGAATTGCAATAAAAAGCAGTACATTTACTCATCTGTGGTTTGCAAAAGGTTGCAAAGCGATTTCAGGAGCTGTATTTTGGAAGTGTTATATCGGAGTTACAGGAAGGCAGTAGTGGTGTGTGGAGTGGGCTGGTTGAAGCGATGGAAAAAGTGACGATTATGTTGATAAATATGGTGTTCATGATACACATAGTAAAGAGTGTTGGCAATATATATAGTTGTGATGCAGAATTGTACCATTTGTTAATGTTTGTATGATTGAAATAATCTCTGGGGAAAATATCACTTATGTACAGAAGGTTCATTCCAATTTTTTGTTTATAGTGTTCCATTGAGATGAAGTATGAAGTATGTTTTGAGGGAAAAATGCAACATAAATAATGTATGTATTTCTTTCATGGGGGTGGGCAGGGAGAATTTACTGTATCAGTACATCTCTCTTCAGCTCTTCATTAGTTAAGCCATGGGTTTTAATAGGCTTGGCTTTGTTGTTGGGTATATTGTTTTTCTGGGCAGATTGTAGATGTTCTAGCATTCTGCATAAAGTATGCATGGACCTACTTTATGAGAAGAGGTGGCAATATAATAACCTAGAATACTGAAAGTCTTGTATAGAGATTGCAGAATAGATGCATCAAGACAAGATTGTACATGGATAATACTGTTCATTGATTGTGGTAGAACATGCATGCACATTTTATAAAGAATGGAGACAAGAGATTGGTACCGAGAGACAGTTTAATAACTGTCTGCTAGAATGCAGTCAGAATCAGCTTGTGGAATGTGTTTCTCCACACATAAGCTGGGTTAACTTTGTGAAAACCAGGAGTAGATTAGTTTACAATTTTTGACCTTCCAGCATTCTTAGTGTTAGTGAAGATAACCAGAGAACATCTTTTGGGAAAAGTATGTTTCTGTTCTTTTCAATAAAACCACAGTCATTTTGCAATGGTCTACGATCGCTGATGCGAAGTGTTAGATTAAGTAGCACACGACAGTGCATAACAATAACGAAAAAATTTCACAACTGTGTTTTCCAGAAATATTTAATATTCTTAATTTTATATCCACATCATTGGTTACAGGTTTTTATGGACGTTACATGATACATTCTCTTCAAGAAATAAATACTGTACTCAGATACAGTATTTGAAAAATTCTTGTAAATTGATATTGAATACAGGAAAGTGTGAATATGTACTTCATCACCCTTTGTGTTTATCTTCGAAGTCTATCTCTGTCCCTATCTGTGTGTGAGTGAGAGAGAGAGAGAGCATATATGTTGTGGGTGGAGGCATGTGTGTGTGTGTGTGTGTGTGGCTCAAAAATGTAGAATATGTGTCATCCATTATGTTTAGTTTACGAGTTGTGAAACATGGAAATCCTGTATAGACTTGCATGCTCACTTTTATCACAGCTCCATATCTACAGAATGTGAGTACCAGCAAATATAATCAAATATTGAATGGCAAGAAATGAAGAATGGGATTTATAATGTTAGTTAAGCAACCAAAACAATACTGTTGTGAAAACCATCACACATCATTAAGGTACTCAAGAAAGCTTCCAATTGATGGCAGATCCAATGGTTGCTGGTCAACAACAACAGATCTCTGGATGTCCATGACCTTCACATGGACACCCTGCGTTGCATAAAGCTGAGACATTGGGTACTGTCGAGGGTGAGCTCCAGCCTGGAGATAATATGGGTATGGATAAGCTGGAGCAGGTGCAACACTTAAGGATGAAGGTGGCACTGCTAGAAAGTTTGTATAGTGGCTAGAAACATTTGGACTGTAGTTTTCTGCATAATAATGGGACATCACTTTCTGTCCTGTCTGAGAATCCATGACAGGTCTGTCTGAACACATCAGAGAAACACTTGCGTGTTTTGAAAGGGATTCATCTGTGACGGCAGGCAGGCAAGTCTTTGGTAATGCCAAGCCAGATCCTAGGGCACCATCTACTGGCCTGTGTGGCATCAGGTGTCCATCGTAGGACCATGATGGTCTGCAGTACCAGTCGGACCTCATGTTGTTCCCTTCACAGTACATGTCAGCTGACTGACTTCTTAGTTCATCTTCTGCAGTACCTGAATTGCTTGTATCACAGCTAGATTCTTCCTTCACCTGCAAGAACTTTTCAGTTGTCCTTTGCAGGTCAGCAATAGTGCAAGGGGCTGTACTGAGAGCAGGCAGAGCACTGTACAGGTCTCCGCACGAGGACTGCATTTGGGGATAGGCGATGCAGGTGTGACTTGATGGCCAGTCTGGTCTGTAATTGCAGAAACCCACGTAGCTAACTGTGCTTCTCTCATTCTTATCTTGCTGAAAACAGTGATACACTGGGGCATGTCTGAGGAGAGGGTTTGGTGGGGAGGGCGGGGGAGATGGCGGCATGTTCGTGCAGGCTATGCTGTGTGCTCTGGAAGATTCATATAGAGTTGGCATGTGTGGCTGGAAAGGCTGAGAGAAGGGACCATATGCATGTGGAACCCTCGCATGAAGTGGAGAACGGGATGGTGTGAGGCAAGCTGATCCAGCGGGATCCGCACATGAAGCTGAAGCGGCGCTACACCTGGGCCACGAAGTAATGTACGTGGCTGCGCCACTGTGTGAGGCTGCCAGGTAATGCCCAAAGCCTGCGACAGGCTGAGCTTCCTCCTGAGGAACACCAGTCATGTCTGCTGCTCTCTGTGCAGCCACGGTCATCCTGCCACTGCTGCAACTGTTAGACTGCAGTGAAGGACAGACATTTTCAGCGCTGGTAGGAGAAAGCATGGTGTTTCCTGGAATCTCGTTATAACTACACCGATCCCAGATTCCACTGCTTCTGGCATTCTCTCCATGACCATCAGCTTCCATGTGCTGACGACGGCAAAACTCCTGAAACTGTATTTGTTTTTCACGCTGGCTGATCTTGTGTGCCACATGGCTCGACGGCAAAACAGGGGAGTGACGATCAGACATAGCATGCCAGGCGGAGGGGCACATCACATCCAGAACACAACTTGTGTCCACAAAACTGGATTCTTCCTTTTTTGTGTCTATTTTGTAGGTGCTTACACTATTGCTTGTATATTTGCTGTCGGCCTTTGAAGCATAGTATGGATGGTAACGCTGAGATTCAGCTTTCTTTTGTCTCAGAGGTGTACAGGGATGGCTCCTCTGGTCTGTGTGCAGGCTCTTTGGGTGATGCATCTGTTCAAACTGGGGCAGACACATGAGGTCGTTGATGGCGTAGCGCCTCCGTAGCACAGCTTCTTGCTGAATATAAGAGCTGTCTTCTTCTCTTAGAAATAAAAAAAAGAAGAAAGAATTCTGTATATGGCTTTGACATTTCAATTCTCAAGAATGTGACATGTTAGAGCTCAACCACCCAAGGATGATTTAATAATGGTTTTCAAATAATTTGTCTTGCAAGAAAACTCTTCTGTTTGCTTGACATTTTTAAAATTAAATTAAGATTTTCACCTGTGTGACAAAAGCCTAAATGACATCACATTAAATGTATATGTACTGCAACATGCCAATAAAGCCCCCCACCAACTCTTACAGGTGGTACATTACTCTAAAATTACCTTAAAGGGCAGTGAGAAAATGCAATGGAGAACTTCTTGGAGTTTTTGCTAATGACTTTTCCTCGAGATGTGAGCCAAAGCCATTCTCCACTTTTTACTTGCAGGCGAAAGTAGACAGTTTGTACCTCAGTACTCTCTAGTACTGAAATGAAAAGTACAAAGATCAAGATTAAATGTTGAGAATAATGGCTCCCTCGATAAGGTAATCTTTATTCTAATGTCCTCATCTCTTTAGAGCAACTGTAGTGGAGATGCTCTTCAATACATGTATTATTTAAGGCTATTGACACTCACACATTTTGTGGCATGTAGCCACAGCTGCCAAGTCCTCAGGGTGGATCAGAATGTAGAAGGAACGTTTCTCTAGATCATCTGGCTCAAATCCAATCACATCTGCACTTCTATGAATGAAAAACAGTGTGATGGCGCAATAAATACATAACCTTTTCTCATTACAAATTGATAATCCAACCTCTTTTCACAAATTATACAAAGTAACAGAATTAGGAAGATTTACATTAAAATGTCTATACTATCCTATTCTGAATCCTTGCTTGCTGTCTTGAAAGAGTTAAGCAGTGCAAAAAATTCAAACAAAAAGATATAAAAAACTATATGAATGGCTGACAGAATGTTAAGTGCTTTTTACTGCATTTCAACATGTTTATAGGTAGAACAAAACTGCAGCACATGCTTATTCCAGTAAACATTATTTGTAATAGTGGATGCCTGCTTACTTTTTGTCTATTTCTTTGATGTGAAGGTCAAGGTCATGCTTGCTCCAGAAGCCATTCTTGTGCAGGTCTACGGTGAACTCTGCTGGCCCCGGCATGAAGGGATTGCAGAACAGCAGCACTATGTTGCTTGAGAAACGCTTGCTTTTGAGCATGCTAGGCACGTGCACCATTTTACCTGAGCAATGCATTTTCTGCGCAGAAAAACTGTTTTTCATGATGCATGTACAGGTGTTGAGTTTTTTTACCCTCTCTCACACAGAATGGAAGAAATGAATTTATGAATATATATATATATCATCGAATAAAGATGTTGTTTCAGCTGAGGGTCGGTGAAGAAGCAGCCTCTGTACTTACAAGGTAGCCAATGGAAGACCCACTGAAGCAACGCATGCGACAAATAAAAGAGATGGGCTTGCATGCCTCACTCCCAGCCATACTGCATTCCTCCAGGTTATGTCCACCATCCTAAGGAAATGGAACATTTTGAAATTGCCATTAAGAATGGGTAGAATAATTAGGATTTGCATACACCTGTCATCACTTCAAGCACACATTTTATGGGATGCCAGCTGACAACTTCTTAGAATCATATCAGCATACTTGTCTCTACCAAAAGCTCATGTCGTAATGCTCAGTATTAAGATTTTACCCTAATGTACCCACACTTGTACTAGTATATCCTTACAGATGCTTTATTCTTCAGATACTCATCTATCAGGGTAACACATCACCTGTTCCTATCGTGTATTTAAAACACAAAATACACGCTCACACCAGGCAAACATATCTAGACTATAAACTGAACGACTTTCAATCTTTTAAAAAAATCTAACTTGATTTTGATCGAGCTGGGTGGGAGGATGTACCAGCAGGTGTCCCAGTGTGGTTTCCATGATCATCTTGAGCTCCAGCATGTCGTCACTGTGGACTACACTGTACAGGCAACGATGCATCAGGTCCACCTAACAAACATTTAACCAAGCCCAGTAAAAACGAATATAATAAAATGAGAGTATTAAATTTAAAAGGGTAACTAAGTTCGTTCAAACAATTTTTTTAAAGTGTTGGTTTCTCTGATCTTAACCTGACTGCCTTGCATAATATGACTGGTCAGAATTAGAATCCTGTGAATTTTTGGCCTAGCAGCAAGGAAAGAATAAACTGACAAAGCACCAACCTGATTGTATCCGAGATACTGCAGCACATTACTGGACACATAGAAAATGGTGCCGTCCGCTGTCAAAACCAACAGAAAGCCGTCCAGAACCTGTTAGAGAAATAAAAAGTATTTGAGAAAGTGGGAGACAGTCTAAGTATATACCTTCGCCAATAGGTTTTAGAGGATAGGTTTGAATTAATTCATACAAGGAGCTTTAGTTTTTTAACAGAGAAAAAGTTCCAGATTGTTACAATACATAGCTCTTATATATATATATATCTTAGGAACTAATTCGTCTGCTCCTCTGCTCGGTGACCTCCCCTTAATTTTCGTTTCTAAAGTTGTCTGTTCAGCGCTCATTTCCGGTCACAACAAAACGCCCACCGTTGATCGTTATGTAGCATATGGGCTGTCTGTGAAATGGTGTTAGCTTTTATTATTACAACGTTGGCTGGAGAGAGACCTTATGTCCTGTTTTATCAAGTATATGAACAGATTGATCGGAATGTCAGTTCAGATGCGCCTGGATGTGAAACGGTCCCGCATTTATCTCCCACTCGGTGCAGACGTCTTATAACCAGCATTGCAGAAAATGTGCACTCGGAGTATCAGTTCAGACGCGAAACAAAAAACGTAACACCCGAAGAGGATCTATTCAGGCTTACCAATGACGACACATTACCAGATTTTGAAGTCGGGCATTTCACACTGTCAGCCTTATCTTCGTTCAACATGTGCGCTGGCTCAGACATCAACCAGTTTGTGACATGGATGGGTGCTGGTTTTACCGGATTTGCTTTACTGTGCGAAGCATGTGAGAATCGTTTACTTGCGGAACAGATTCTTCGACTCATTGTGCGATTTTTGCAAGAGCACGTGCGGGTTCTGAATCAGCCTGTGGAGGTCGCTGTACGGGTAGAGCGCGTGGCAGAAGTTCTGAAACGCGTTTTACCAAATGGCGCTCTTCTGTTTCTAAACCATCGGGCAGTGCGACAGATTGAGAAAGAATTTGACAGTTCCATGAAGGCATTAACTTAAAATGAATGCTCGCAAGTGCATGCATATGTGATGTGTTGTAGAGGTGGTGGAGGCGGCGGCGTGTGTGCAAGTGTATGTGTGGTTGGATCAGTGGGAGTTGGCTTACTTAGTTGTGCAATATTATTGACAGCAGTGATAATATGTACTTTTCCAATGCATGTAATGGGTTTGCATACAACTAATTTAAATTATTAGACACACTTGTAAATGACTTGTTGCTCACCTGCAGACAGGAAGATCCATTTGCCAGTTCATTAATGGCCTGGGTGTCCTGTGGATCTCCATGGTAACCACCCGTAATTTCATTTGTGACTTCTGTCTGCCCATTCTGAAATCCTAGTGCTGTGAAATTCAGATCAAAGTATAGTGTGTTAGAAAGTTAGAAACATCATGCCTGTGAGCAAGACAATGTTATTAGTGCCAGTCCAAATAATGACCGTTTGATCCTGCAGACTTATTAATTTGTCTGTATGTGTAAGCTTTATTTCAACCCTAATTGCCACGAAGTAACTAATTTGAAAGTTCATTTGTGATTGAAACCTAATAATTGATAATATGTTAAGGCTTCTAAATATGTTGCATTGCAGATTTGTCAGTATATTGTAATGTATTGACAAGTGTACAAAGCTTTTAATTCATTTCTCTGTGGTTCTGATTGTAGAACATGCAAATTCCCACTTTATTTTTCCCTCCACTTCAGTCTGTACCCTTTGAGTAGTAGAGCCTGTAGAGGCATATGCAGTACAGTATAAGTGGAATCAAAATATGCCGGTGATCAGGACCAAAGACCTCAACATTTCCTTTGCAAGAGTAATATATTATGTGTTTTCGTGGTATAATATCTACTTGTGGTTATATTTGTTTTAAAGTATTACTGGGGAAATTTAAGGAGTGTAGTGAACTGCTAGCTCAGGTTCTTTTTAGAACAGCCCAAAGAATATTAAAATTTCTTATTCTAAACTGAATGTCTTTTGATAGCAAGAATTAAAATATTTATTTCTTTACCATGTGATTGCAGAAAAAAGATTTCTTTTGTTCTGAGTATCTTTTTAAAGGACTGCACTAAGCATTTTAAGATTTCTGATTTTTGGAGTGAGCTGGTTTTTGATGGATTAACATTTTATATTATTGTGTAATATGATTCAAAAGGATTTTGGAAATCTTTTGTGAATCATCAAGTGACATTTGAGGATCCCATCTGTGGTTATTTTAACATTGCAATGGATATATTTGATATTGTTTAGTTTACCTGTGGTAATGTGAAGAAAAGGTTTTATTACTGATTTTATAAATAAAGTACACATTAAAGTCATTGGTCATACAGTTACATGACTTTTGCTTGTTAAAAAAAATGTGCAGCGTCATTTAGGTGAATGGAAGATTGACTTTTTTTCCCTCCAGGTGAAAATCGTTGAGCCTTGCCTACTCCATTATTTTATTTTTTTTTTCAACGAGTGTCAGAAGTCGTTCACCGTTGACGACCGCAGGCCAGTGCGCGGCGAACTTGCCAAGCAGCTAAAGCAAACAGCAATCGTCTTATCGCGGAGAGTGTACTCTCACACCGCCCACTGACAGTTTAATTGCAAGGGCCTCCAGGGAATAGCCAAACCTTGTATGGCGCTGCACCAGTGAGTGGATGCCAAATAGGAAGAAACCGATTTTTGTATTTTGAAGTGACATCTGGCAGGCAGACCTGACGTTTGTCAAATACTTAGATGATCACTCCCCGGAAAGGGAGGTAGCAGAGACGAGTACAGTACTTCAGCATGGAATACCCTTGATCGTCTTGATCGCAAAGGACGCGTCCTGCTCCCTAAACGAGTTGGTTTCGGAACTGATCGGGTTTTGTTTTCATCGTGAGGCTGCGAGTCTTTAACTAGCGCTTGGCTAACGTCAGTGGGGCGCGTTGCTTGAAAGTTCGCGTCTTCATGCCCACGAAAAAATGACGAAATAGTGCATGCGTTGCATCTGATGTGTAGAAGCACTTTCTGTATGGAAAAAAGGTACAAACTTTCTTGTAGCCGGGCTGGGGTGCATGAAGGATTGCTTCCGTGGTTTCTATACATAAAAGCACCGTAAGCTCAATTAATCCCGTGGAACATACGGGCATTTCCATGAATGGAAAGCAGGCGCGGACGTTGGTTCCTCCAATTCCCATGGCGACGTTTCGAGCTTTTTGCATGAGCCTGCAGTATTTTCCATTTGAATATTATTCTTTCTCCATTTCACAAAGAAATGCGCATCACAGTTTTCAGAAGTCACTACTGTGTAGTCTGTCTGTCTGCCTGTTCGTTTGGAGATCAGTGTATACATCACTTCTGCGCTGCAAACCCTCTGTAACGTCTATAAGAATAGACGGTCGTGGCTAGGACCCGTGGAATTTACCGTGGACCCGGATACTTTGCACACTTTTGCGACAGACGTTTGGCCTATAATTATGTGTTGTTGTGGTTAGCAACTGGCATGCGCACGCGCAGAGCATTTAGTATGCTGCGCATGCGCGCCCGGGCTGGGGCAGAAATCATTTGGGGAAAAAACTTCGCGCGCCGTACGTGAGATGCGCGACGAGTCTGCAAAACATGCTTTGTTATTGTTGTTGTTTTGTGTGTGGGGGGGTGGGTGGGCGTGCGTGTGTGAGAGAGAAAGAGGGAATGAGAGTGAGCAAGAGATTGACAGTGACAACAACAAAGTTTCATTAATAACACCAGTCAGACTGAAAGGGGAATTTCTCGTATTTCAGCTTGTCCTGGATTGTGCTCAAGATGATAATCATACCACGAAAATAAAAACGCACCCAGAAAATAATGGGAAGACAGAACGAAGCAGAAGACTCCAGAATAGAAAAGAAGGTACGAGCATTACCTTGAAAGTAGCCTTGTGTGCGGAGGAAAGCGATGACCAGTCGGAAGACGGTCTGACTGTCCAGCTTGCGACTTAGCGAGGTTCGATCCACGGGGAGCAGGGCCTCCAGAGACTTAACCTCTGTCCGCAGCTTGTCTCTGTAGCGCTTGGACTTGAAGCTGGACACACAGTTGGCAACGTCTCTCTTTGTACACTTTCCGCTGTGACAGCTTTGAAATGTGTAGCTGCTTTAACACCATTAAATGAACACCGCCATCACTGCTACCTCTGTAATTATACGGTTTAAGATGAGGTTTTCGTTCGGTTTCTTTTCTTGGGGAACCCCAGAAAATTAAGAACAAATGGTGCCAAAACCACAACCTCGTTCACCCCCCCCCCCAAAAAAAAAAAACCCACCCAGGAAAGACTCAGTTGTTCCTTTGCTGTAGAGCCAACTCCCACCATTGCTATTTATTGATGTCCACTAATTTCGTTGAAATGTCCAAAATTAAATTTCCCATCCATACAAGTCCTCAGTATCAAAAGATGAAAGGAATTTCTAGGAAACCTCGTTGAACAAAAAACCACATCTTAAAGTCTTTTGTCGTCGTGCCGTGATTTCTTCCTGTCTGTAGTCTTCTCAACATTACGAACCTGACTTTCAGCAAAGTATGTAATTTTACACGAAAGGAAGTTTTAATTCTTTTGTTTTCTAATAAATATTGTATCTACTATGTTTTAACATATACTGTTGATTTGTTTTGTCAGAAAGAGATGTAAGATGTGTTGAACGCTTTACTTTAATTATTATGGCCACCCTCTCTTTCTGAACGCACAATCGGTCGGGTGGCTTGTGTTCATGAAATGAAAGTGCGGTAAATGGGTTATTGGTTGTTGGGGGGGGGGGGGGAAGAGGGGGGAAACATCACGAAAAGTGACAGGGAAGTTATTTGTTTCTGCTGATCGAAGTGCCAGCAATTGCGTTCCCCACATTCATCCAGCTAGATCCGCCAACCAGTTCTGAGCACACCAAATTTATGTATGATAATTCAAACACTGCGACCTGTCAAAACGGTGACCCCTTCATCAGCGTCCGCCGAGAGAATTGCTGTTTGCTTTCCAGCGTTATCGGCCCTGCCCCCGCGTCTGGTCAGCGTAACTACAGGGACGTAGGCGTGTGTCATACACGAGGTATGTTAGAAATCTACACAGTTGAGAGACCAGGCGACGACGCTCAGATGCCCTCAACATGACAGAAGGAATGAAAGAAGAAAAGGTAACATACAAGAAAGAGAAAAGAACAGACACAAATATATAATAAACGATTGGACACCCCTTCCACTTCCACTCCCACCCCACCCCACCCCACCCCCGAAATATACAGCTATTATTCGTGGAAGAGAAAGGGGTGAATGATTTTAAACCAAAGAACGAACACAAATGCATGAGTGAGTGAATGCGTGTGATTATGGCCTCCTGGCCGGGCAAATGAGTGAAGGAGACTGCCATCGACTTTTTCATTGGATTTACACATATCACATTGTTTACGCCTGATTATAAGGCCACGGAGAACCGGAGAGGACTAATTCAAGTTTGTTTAGTTTTTTATTTATATTTAAGGACAGGGCAGGTCGAGACAAAAGGGTGTGGTAGGCTGTCAGCGAGAAACAGTCACAGTATCGAAGTCAGCTGTGGGGGCCAGGTGGCGTTTGCAGAGCTCAAAATGTTGGAGGCGATTCTCGACTCGTTTTGTAGGATTACACAAGGCTATCATCAGGTTCTGTGAGTCTCCCAGGGTGCACTTGCGACTGTCAAGATTTGAGCGCATGAAAACATTTTGTTGAAACCACAAACTTTTGTCGAAGGACGACGCTCTCGTTCATACTGAAACTCTATCGGACCTGTCTTTTTTCTTTTTTTCGTGAATGAGTGACGTCAGGTAGAACTGAAGCTTCGGTGCACTAGAAGTGATATCCTTTTAGGTTAGAAGAACATGATGATGATGATGATGATGATGATGATGACGATGACGAGTCAATTACAATGGGGAAAGAACGAATGCAACGAAACACTTAAAGTGAACTGTACATCACATTAAGTGGACTTCATGCAAGCGGGAGATAAGTAAACTTACTGAAGTACACATCGTATTTAGTGGACTCCTAGCAGGTAGGACACACATAAAAGTACTGAAGTACACATCGTATTACAGAGCTAAGCATTAACTCATGGGGTGTTCAGGTTACGCTTGATGAAATAAAAAATCATGCTCTTTAGTCTTTAATTCCCAGATATGCAATGTATTGCCCGCGCATAATCGTGCAAACTAGATTAATTTGTATGCCGAGAAATGTAAGCCAGCCTTTCGCACTGAAAGAATTTTTCAACTAAGACACCCTCGAACTTGCTTAGTAAGCTGATAAAAAATCTGTACTATGTTGGTATTTCCTTTCGAATTTTTTCCCATATCAGGTATTTTGGTATACTGTGATGCAATTACGCTGACCAAACGGCTGCACTCAACGTCAAGTAGTCGCACCAGAGATTATTGGACTATTTGAAAACAATCTGAAGCGCTTTCGAGATTATCAGACTATTTGGGAACAAGAAGAAGTAGTGGCATCGCCGATTATCAAGCTCGTTGTAGCTTGTTCGTGGCTGTATTATCGTAGGGTCGCAAGAACCCTGAGGTTAAAACAATCCTTGAACTATTGACACGGTGACAACGCGATTAAACATGTGATACACAATCATTTGTTTGGCATGTGGATTGTAGACGTGCCTTCTGCACCTCATTTCGAATTCTATGAGTACATGCGCTGTGGATACGCCGATATGAGCGTGTATCTCCCAACCAAGTGCGTTTGGCCAGTCTGAAAGATTTGACGTCACTGTGTTATTTTAAGGTATTTTTAACAACACAGAAAGTGTGTCTCTTTCTTATTTATAAACGTTTCACTGTGCAGCCCTATAAAGAACTTGAATGAGCTAGAAGAAAATATCGCTGACGAGCCGAACTAAAGATAACATTTTGGACCAGCAGCGTCTCTGGGATACCAGGGATCCTCGGCTGTTCTCCCTGGGTGGGTGAGCTGATTTCAGTGATCAGAATGAAGTCACTGCAAAGAAGCAGGACGGAAGGCAGGGTTGGTGTGTGTGTGCTCTCAAAGCCTAAATGCAGTTGTATTTGCTTAGCCGTTCAAGTTAGGTCTTCTTTCGCCACTTTGGGATCCGGCTTTTCACCTGGACTTACTAAGAGTTATTTGCCAGTATTTCTTTTTAATCCCCTACCTGTGGCTCTGTATACACTAGGGCTGAAGCTATGTTTGGCCACGGCTTACTGCCCATTCCCAGAATACCAAGAGACAGCTGTTCGCCTGACTACGTGGTTCTTAAGTTCACATGGAAATAAAGCTGAATTTCCTGCTATTGAAATTGATGGGCGTGTGTATATGGAAGATGCTTCAGTTTCAAAAGATTGTGCCTTTAAAAAAATTCAAGTTATCTTACCGGGACATTTTCAGATAGTTTCCAGATTTCAAATTCTCTAACTGGTTGGTTATTTATTTATTTATTTTGTTTTGATGCAGTTGGCTGGTCTACTGTCGATGTTTTTAAAAAGATTTCAAGATATCTTGAGTTACAATGCGCATATAGAAAAGTTTTGAAACATGCTGTGTAGGTCATTCACTCAAGCGCCATTAACCTCCATGACCTGCATATCTGTATCAGAGTTTCATAAATTTCCGCTGTTACGAAATAAGATTTCTACTTTCGTTACGATTTTGTGCTAGGCATCACATCACTGTGCAACTTAATAAAAGCAGCAGCAGCCGTAATTAAGTCAGTGTCGTATGGTTTATCTGGGCGACGGACTGCCAGTGAAAGTTCGATCTGTGGTTTGAGGAAAGTCTTGCTCCCCGTGAGTATACTCTGCAGGATGGAGTCGCTAGTCTGTTAAAACCTCATTACCTTATCGCCGTCTTCGCGATAAGCGCACCGCACAGTACCGCACGTGATCAAACTCGCCAAGCAAGCGACAGAGCTAGGTGAATTACAGGTAAAGTGGTAGACTTAGCGACTGCGTCTTTCGGTCGGCTTTGGACACGGTCGAGAACGGACTCTCACGAATGGATTCAGGACAAATAAGCCTGCTTAAACGTCCTTCGCATTGTTTCGTCTGTTCTCCGGGCGCTGGTTAAGAGCGCCTATTTCTGAAGCGCCGAATCTCAGAAAATACTTGAAGGCGCACACACTCGCCAGCACGCAATGCACGCGCATGCAGAGTCGCGCGCACACAGTGGTACACGTAAGCTAGCCCCGAGTAGCCGCAGACAGGTCAGTGGAGCGAAGATAAAAAATATAATGAGGACCAAAGGTGCTCAGCTTGGTGCAAGAAAGACGATGGGGGAAAGGGGAGGAGAGAGACCGGGGTGAAAAGGAACGGAGACTGCGAGAAGTGTGTAGATCGAACGCGAGTTGCACGGACAGGGGGAAGCTACCGAGTCGTTGAGACATTTGTAGCCGAGACCGGCAACTTTATATTGAATAGGGTTTGGGACAGGAAGACTGTGGAGGGAAGCAAGAAGAGGGGTGATATGTGGTCAGTTTTCTTTTTCTTCAGAATGAGGAGAGCTTCGCTGTTCTAAACACGCCGAAGGACACAGATGCTGGAGTCGGGGAAGCCAAAGAAAGACGAGCATCTGTAGAGATGTGTGGTATCACCACATGGAGTGTCTCTCCCTCTGTCCTTACCCTCCTCTGTCTGTCTGTATGTCTGTCTGTCTTTGTGTTCATCCGTCATCACCTTCTCCGTACGCATCTGTCCCCCACAATCTACATAATGCTTGCATGCCTTTTTATGTGTTTATCTGTGCGTCTGTCTATCTATCTTGGGGCTGGTTCTCTGACCTCCTTCATACAGTGCATGTTAAGTACAAAAACTAAGGTAGCTAGCTGGTTCATTAAAAATATGTTTATTGTATTTTATCCTAGATGGTCAAGGAACTATTTGCATAGCTGAAAACAAAAACCGCTGTAATATGCCAAGGCTAAAATACAATGCCATGCATCTCATCTTAGACTAATTTATGACATAGTTATGGAACACGAACAACAGAAAAAAGAAAAAAGAGAAAAGTTGGGGTGGGGGGAAGAAAAAGAGACAAAGAACGGACAACTCACCGCTTCTTATCAGAAACATCGAAAATTTGGAGAATGCATATTCTGGCTACATTTGAGGTCTAATTTAATTAAGAAGTTTTAATGAATGCAGTAAGTTTAATACCCCTCCCCTTACATTAATTTATTATCGTCGTCGTAAGTAATACCTTTTCCTCGTATAATCTGCTGTTAAGTATTTTTTTTCCTTATTTTCTTCTCCTCCCCGACTCCCTGCCCACCACACCAGACCCTCCGAATATCGCATTGGAATCAGGTCAAATGTTGCTGGTTTACTGTAGCCCCCATATTAGAGGTCTGAAAAAATAGGGCATACATGTTTTTGACACTTTTGTACATGTAAGACGACACTGTGTATCTGGTAACTGCTTTTCTTTTGAAAATGTTGCTTCATCATGACAACATTGTTTTTGAATGGGTTCAGTGTTTTGTCGCCTCCCTCTCAGGACTGCTCTTAAAAATATTAACCTTTATGTGAGTTCCGGCTGTTAATTCCGCTTCCTTCTTGAAGTATTGTCTACGCAGTTTCTCACGATATACCTTCGAAAACTAAAGGTGTGAATATTAATGTTTGACAAGCAACCATTGTACAAGTGACTTTATAAAATGCGGGTTTCTATAAACTTCCCTTTTATTAAATGATACGCTACTTCAACTGTTAAGCGTTTTGTCAGTTAAAAACTTCCAAAAATGGTGTAGGTGGAACGTATAAAACGCCGCCTCTAACCTTCAAGCTTCGCTGAAAGGTGTCCTAGAAGTAGCAACAACATTCTCAGCCCTAGCAACACATTCATCTTGAGAAAAACATGTCCATTCGACATCGGCCAAACATTTCTTTGCTGGAACTATTGACTGATGTGTTTTGACCCTAGCTTAAGACCCCTAGAGTTTGCTCGCTGCATCAAGATTATGTCCTTTGTGTTTGAAGAATGCTGGTAGCCAGCTCTCAGTATTTTGTCCCCAAACAATTAAACACTTGTCATCTTAAAAATCACGACATTTTCGTAGGCTGACTTGCGATATTGAATTTAGATTTCCGGCATTTATTGCTAAGCGATTATCTTCAAATGGCCATTTGGTGTACTGCGAGAGAGCTTTTTCTCTGGAAGTGGGATAGGTGTTTATACTGAAGTAAAGTCAAACAGTTTTGTTGCGTTACTTCTTTTCATAGGACATATAGTTTGTCCCGCGCCATTTCTGTGAAAGTACAGTAATTTTATTGCAGGAATTGTTTACTTGGTGATTAAAGTAAGTGAGCAGGAAACTTAATTACTTGTTCAGAAAATGCTAGTCTGGATGAACAGGTATAACCCGGTAGTTTCATATTCAAACAATGTCAGTCAATGAACATCAGAATGAAAGTTGGCATTGTTACCTGTGTGGAGTATGGAGTATTGAACATACGTGTGTCTGCCAGTGGCACTATGACGATTGGGATGGGGGTTGGGGCGGCTTACTGTTGGGGGACACTTTTGGTCTTCCTGAAAATGAAATGTCTTCGCCACAAACGCACCGCTGTAAAATGGACACTGAAAAAAACATCCTTGGAGCGCTAAGGAGCGTCCTTTGAGGACGGCAATGGCTCGATCTCATGCGCCATTTTGCGGCTTCCTCGCCATACCGGAGTTATTACAAAATATGGACACGATTTTATTGTCTTTTGTTTGCCCAGCTTGTAATATTCAGTGCTGATGGGTTTCACTGTCTGCACGCGCACGTTTAGAATCTCATGGGAAATTAAACTTTCTTAAAATCACTGGCGGGGTGACTTCGAATGTTCACTTGCATAGGAAATTCAATGTGACAGACATTCCTAAGCAACTATGAATGTGAACACGAAAGTACTTCGTCGACGTCTCATAATAGATGTAATAGAAAATGTTCACATTTTTGTCAGGCACTTTGTTATTCTGTATATTTTGGTTCTCTACCAACATAAACAGTTTCATGTTATCTGCTTTATAATTAACATAATAACATGAAACTAACTGCTTACGTCGGTGCCACGGTCTGCCGTGAGATAAGCATATAAAAATCGTAAATAATACAGTGAGAATAGTTTCCACCTACGCATATGTCGTCACCTTAACGGCAGTCGTGCGGAGCGAGCGCAAGGACGATGGGTCGGGAAAAGTAAACGCCCATGTAACAACATCTGTGATATCTGATCCATAACCCGAAAAATTATAGACGCTATGTTATTAGTATGATTCAGAAAACTGAATAGGCAGAACTTAAATGCTTCTAATCCCTGCTACGGGTAAATAACATAATTATAACACTTTTCCTTCACAAAAGAAAATGTTTACTGACTTTGCGATTATTGTTAAAAAGTTTGTATACTTAAAGTTTTATGACTTCAGTGTATGTTAAGAGATGAAACCAAACACTAGATCTCATGTTGACCATAATGAAAGCAGAAAGCAACGATCCGACTCTTAAAGGTACCAAATCCAGTTGCCAGGACTAACTTATGTTTCTATTCCATTTGATGCATTCAACTCACTGGCCACGGACGCAAAGGATAACTAAGGCCAATATGGCACAGGAGTTTAACAAGAAGACATTACATACATATCTCATTGCATTCTACCCTTGGTGCTGTAATGAATGAGACGACCTACAGCAAAATACAGAGAGCGTTAGATCTAACGAGTCAAAGAGAGACCTCCGTGAAGTGCCGACACGCTTCTGTCAAAATAGCAAACACGTTAACAGGCAGCGGCGGTTCTGTAAGAGCCGTGCTTTTGATCACAGAATAAATAAAAATTGAAGCCCATTTCCTGAGCACAAAATGGAAGGCTCTGGAGCAAAGAATATCTTTATTCAATCAAGGTGCCAGATATAACAGCCCGGGGTCGTGTGGCTAGACCTCGGCAATTCCGGCAAACAACGCCATCTTGAGAGTGCAGCTACTGGGGACGAGTTTCGGCGCACTCTTTGGTGTTGTATAATAACGAGCTGCCATCAGAAATGCGGGGTTCTATTGATGACGACACGAAACACGCGCCTGCACTCGGCGTCTTGCACGTTCTTGAGAAGCTCGTGTACTCGTGCAAGGCGAGGGCGCACGAACGCACGAGTGGGGACCGCTCAGAGCAGACAGGTCTTGCACGATACGCCATGGAACCAAACCTATATAACACGGCCGGGCCCTCTTGGAGTTCTTCACAGTCTCTGAAGTATCTCCAGCGTGAAAAATAAGATCACATGCAGACGGCTTGAGATTAAGGTTCCTTTAAACAAGAGGTTCTGACTCCATTCCCCTATTGAAAGTACCCGAAGCTTGGAGAATGAGCAGAGGCTGATGAGGATGTGCCTAAATGGACATGTTCAAAAGACGTTGATTCCTTTGGGAGGTATGTGAACACTGCTGAACAAATGCTGTTCATCTATGTCTGTTCCCTGAAGCCACAGGTGACCAAAAGGTCTGGAATTCACTAAATCCCGTGTCGATGGAGCTCTGAAAGTTAGCTTGAGAGAAGTGAAGACATGTTGACAACTACGAAAAGTACTCTGGCAGCGCTGATTGGAATTTCCTGGACAAGCACTTTAAAGAAATTTGCTTTCAGTGTACTTTGTTCTGCTCTTCATTAACTGGAACAGATTTTTAAAAGACTGAGGACTAAGTGAAAACCAACGTAGGTATAAAAATCTGCTCAGCGTTTGATTGCCGAAAAAAAATCTCTCTTGGAAATCACGAACGCGCCATGAATTCTAGGCTGATGGCACTCGTCTGTAAATCTCACTGTTTAGGTTTTTGTGGTAGACTTAAAACTTTTCTGCATAGAAATAACAGCAAAATGGAAATCCTGTCACTTGGGCCGGATGTGATCTTATCAGACGGTCAAAAATAAGTTGTTCTCGATGCGATTTTCTATCGAAGCAGTCGCATATCTTCGTTTTAGTTCCTCTCACCCACAAAAAAATTGTTTCGTGTAACATAGGCCAAAAAATTGGGTAGGTAGGTCGGATTTCAAGTTATTGTTATTATTTATTTATTTTTTTAAACTAAGGTCTTGATGTGTTTGCTGGTCAGTTTTTCTTTTTGTCGATTTGCCGAATGGTCACTGTACAACGGCCTCCTTCCCTTGTTGTTTGCACTCGTCACATATGGGCAGCGCGGTCTTGAACTTTGTCGTTAGGTCAGCGTCAAGGCGTGCACCATCCACACCACAGTGGACATACAGATCCTCTCTGCCGAGATGTGTGCGTGCGTGCGCGTGTGTGTTTGTGTGTGCGTGCGTGCGCGTGTGCGTACGTGCGTGCGCTTTTTTCCATGGGGG
>SMGT01002945.1:421759-439510 GCA_004794575.1 Lanistes nyassanus
GGTGAGTGAGATGGTGTAGATTTTTGCTGGGGAGCTAACGGGTGGGGGAGGAGGACAAAGGGGGCGGTGGTGGTTAGGTGAAGGAGTGGAGGAGGAAACTGTCCGGATGGAAAGAACGGGTGAAGTCCAGTGACGTCGGTCGAGACGTGTGACGGCAATTGTGGACAGTGGTGGTCAGGGACTGCCGAGATAGGCGGAAGGTGCGAGAGTTGGAGGAGGAGGAGGAGCAGGAATTCAGGTGGGTGGATGGGTAAATGCGCCTGTCGGTAGTGTGCTGGGGTTGGGGTTGGGGTCATGCAGGGAGGCGTGGCCACCAACAGCTGCAGTACGGGGCAAAGAAATTCCTGACGGCGGTCGACGTAACCCTTAGTATCCGCCCCTCAATCTCCGTACCCGTGGGCGCTGATCCCACCCGCATACCTGCTGGCCGTTAGTGAAGCCTTCAGTGATAATCGTTTGCTCATTGTTTTTCTCTGCCCAGTCTCTTTCACAGGACGACGGGAGAAAGAACTGTGCTAAAACATTGGTCACATACACTGCCATTCACAATGAGACTGACAGACAGTAAGGATGAAGACAAATAAAAAATGTCTGAAAAAATTAGGAAAAGAAAACGTTTTTCCTTTCTCTGGAGAAGAAATGGCGACATCATTTCATTCTAGCCATCATTTCATTCTAATCGTTTATGAGGGTAATTGCAGTCAGCAACTGTCTCAGCCTTTTTGTAGGCACGTGATCACTGTCACCAGAGATGCAAAATTCTAAACAAATTAATGTCCCTTCCGCATTCGCAAATATTCTTGTGGCTCCAGAACGCGAGCTAGCCAGGTGTCCGTTGAGAACGTTTTCCCAACATCGTATTAGTAGTTTATGCACCGACCCCTCCGCGCAAGGAAATCATACACAACTTTTAACTGCGCCAGATATCTTTTACAGAGTCATACAGAGACAAGCAGAGAATGAGAAACCTCGAGAACACTTCAACATTTTTAGGTATACGATAAAACGCTCACCTCTTGCACTGTCTGGCTTAAACTACTTTCTTGACTGTATTTCAGAATGGAAAATTCATGCCAGTATAGAACTGCAGCCAGCCCTACATTCTTACACTTACTCAACGCACCTGAAAATAATCTTTGCATAAAGTGTTCATGGATTAATAACACACAAATGTTTGAAGTGGCCATGAAAATACAAGGAAACTATAAAGGCTACCAATTATTTCACAACTGGACAAGAGTTGACTCCTAAAGGAAGGAAGGAAGTGCACAGAAGGGGACACCCCCCCCCTCTCGCCCCATTGTTCATTCTCCAAGTATCTGTGCAGTCGCTACTCTCCTGCTTGCACTTCCGTGTGTGTGGGTGAGTGGGTGTGTGTGCTTGTGCATGCGCGCGTCCAGGCAACGCGCTTGTTTCCTGCAACCAAAAGGTAACATTACATCTGATTGTTAGCTACCGACAAATGCAGCTTATACAGAGCGTTAAGAGGAGAAGGAACAGAAAGGGAAACTAAATTCCAGGAACAGTTGTAACCACACAAGCAGGACCAATATGACAGTAGGAATAGCATACAAAACTCGATCCTCTCTTCCACGCTTACAGTGAATCGAGATCAAATAATTTAATAACATAATGGGATTAGCCAGCGGCTTCCTTATCTGAAGTCCGACTTTCCTTTCTTCTTTGTCGAGTGCGCGCCTCCTGAGGAACTCCAGGCTCTCAAAGCCGACACCAAAGAGCTGAAATCGATACGGCTACGTGGTGCTGTCGGATTGCAGATGGCTAACCACACAGTTTGCCTCGCCTTTTGATGGCCCTTTTTTTTTTTACCCCACCTTGCTAGAATAGATTGTGTAAGGCCATCAGATAGGAAGGAAGCGGAAGTACTGGGGCAAAATGTAGAAGCAATGTTTTTTTTTAAAAGGAGTCATTTTCATCTCCCGTTTGCGTGTTTGCGTGTGTGTTCCTTTCTTTACGGACAGACCGGGTGTTTGCTAGACAAAGAAAGACTGCGATTTCTTCACCACCACCACCACCACCAAAAATATTCGCATCTTCCTTAAAACAGCGAATAATTATCGGTCTTTAAGTGTGTGGTTTGTTTTGCTTGCAGATCTAGATAGCTGCTGAATTTTAGGGTCCAGCGCAGGCTTTCTGTGTAGAAAGATAGTCTGGTTGTGTTTGCTTTTATGGTAAAACGAATAGGAACAAGCGGGTGGTACTTGGGATGTAAACGTGTGGAAAGAAAGTAACTGAATCAAGTATTGCAGGAAAACACAGACGAAGTCAACATTTCTGGGGGATTACCTCTTCATCAGGACTAACAAAAACGAACAAAACAAAATTCAAACAAGGAGAAATTCACATCAAGAAGGTAAAGGACTTATCTGAACGAGACATGTCGCCATCTTGCAACATCTGCTTCTGATAAATCATTTACATCCTTAATGTGGACACATGTGTTTCTTGTTTGTCGCCATCTTGCAGCATGTGCTTTGATCTGTCTCCTTTTGCTTAGTTCTTTTTTGTCAGCCCTGATGAAAGGGCAAACGCCCAGAAACGTCTGTTTGTCTATAACTCTTGGTTCACTTACTTTGTTTTTACCACTCATTTGTTTACATGGTTTTTCATTCCCTAACGTTCCCTGGTGCCCGAGTATAAGATATTTTTCTTTTGTGGCACCAGTCTTGTTGATAGAATGTGATTGGCGGTTTCAGAAATAAAAAAAAAACGTTAACAGGAAAGGAAATTGTGATCGGGGGTGGGGGGGGGAGGGTCCTATGACTAAGCTATGCACTGAAACAACCACCAGACCGACAGCTGTAGTAGAATGGCTAGGGTGAAGAAGGAATTTCATGTTTGGCGCATGGCCATGAAGTTTGTACGATGTTTAATTCCAGGATATGATCTTCGGCCACTGCTGGATTGGAACTGGCAACCTTCAACACAGGAAGTGCCTGACGCTCTAAAACACACTAAGCTATTCATCCCCCTCTGCTTAACATTCCTCTCCGCACAGATGTTACGATGATGCTAAGAATGGAATAAAAGGATGTGTATGTGTGTGTGTGTGTGACTGGGCGAAGTGTGCGTGTATATATATAAAATTATATATATATATATACGAGTTACGTAAATGTATGTGCGTGCGTCCCTTAGTGCGCGCTCGCAATTTTTTCTCTCTCTCACACACACAATATGCGTCTGCCAGCTTATAAGAATGCGAATGGGGAGGCAAAGTGTCCAACACAGTGAAGAGGCGCGCTTATCTCCTAGCAGTCACTCGCATGTGACGGCGAAAGTCTCACGGACAAGTTGACACAACTTATTAGCGGGGTGCGGTCACGTGCTGACGTCCCCACCGGCGCCAGGCGGCAGGTGCAGCGCTGTTGTAGCCCAGGCGACAAATCTTCATTTCGTAACGCATCTTTCTCTCGAACTCTGGGCGCCATTTTGTTACCATGGTTTCATGACCTCAGAAAAGATGCTCAGCAGCGGACCGGCTCAGCGATTCTGTCGTAAACCTTACAGGTGATGTTTATTTTTTTTATAATCACCAACCGAGCTGACTGCTCGCTATACAGGTGGGAAAAACTCAAACAAAAATATTAAAAAAAATTCTCCCCTCATGGAATTGTATACGACGTGCTGCCGATGAGGAAACTGTTATCAGCAACACCATCAGCAGCAGTTCCAGCATCAGTAGCAAGAAAATATATCTGGGGTTTTTTTTGTGGTGGCGGTCATAGTACCGGCACTAGCAGCAGACTAAAAATAAAGATAGTTGTCGCTGGGGCATGTGAGGCACGCCTGTGAGTTCACGCCCAGTTCGATCCCCCAGTTCTCTTTAGTGCTTGCATGAAACGATAGATTATGGAATACGAATGTTTAAAACGTGACGGTCATCAAGGCCCTTCACACGTCTGCAACTGTTCGCGGTTCTGGAGGGGCGGAATTTGTGCATCTCTTGTGGCAGACAAATTCGGGAACAATTTTGGACATCGTCTGCTCTTGGCAATGCATTTCATTTCGTGCACCTCTAGCCGATGCATATTTATGATGCAGTGCCTTAAAGGTCACTAATACGCATTTAAAAACAACTACAGTCTTAAAGGGGAAAACGCACTTGGTATCGTCACTTTGCTTACAGATTTTCGTTCTTTTAATGTGGAGGGTGGAGTTTAGATAAATTTAGATGTTTGCAAACTTTTCGTCTTCCTACATTTGTCCATTCATACCACTCGAGACACAATCTGGACAACAAGAAAAAAAACCCACTCCTCTTTAACCCAGTTACTGTGTAGTTACTGTTCACCAGGCTATCGCTCTGAATGCACGAGTCCTTTCTGAAATTATGCCGTGGATAGCTTCGAAGCTAATGTGAATAACTGTGAACCTAAAGTGGATGGCTCTGAACTTTATGTGGAAAGCTCGATTTGAACCTCTTCCGGTACCCCTGAACCTAACGCGAATAACTCTAAATTTATTCTATTAGGAAGGTCTAGAGGAGTAGCGAAATCTTAGCTGCATGAATCACTCTAGAGAAATTTTGCAATCGCTTGTTCGAAAGTTTAGTGAAGCTGAGATTGTAACTTAATGTTCCAGCTTTAATAATTTACAATTCAAAGTCTTAAAAATTTATTACACATTATCACAAAACTAGGGAACACTGGATATTTAACGGTCAACCACAGTTAAGTCGTCGCTTGCATTCTCACCTGAGAGATTTTGCGAAGACAGCAGATAAACAGATAAAGAAATGTGTAACAGGCCCTGCTTCGCGTATCTGCCTTATCAGGCCGTACGAACCGTTAATGTTTAACGTTTACATGGCGACTTATCGACGCGGTTATCGGCATCGCCCCTAGTGCCGAGTGGGATCAACAAGGCGATGTGATGGGCAGGGGAGAGAATCCCGTTGTCCGGGGGTTATCTCCATCCCAGGACTGGCAACCCTTGGTCCAATTTACCTGTGATTTGACCACGCAAGCGAGGTTTTCGGTTTCGAAGGCAAGTCATCGCAGGTGCTGCACGTGCCACACAAAGCGCGTGCAGAGATGTTAATATCATGTCTGGTCCATCATCGCTCATACCACCATCGTGTGAGCGCTTATCGTTGGCAGAATAGCTCTCTTGCATACGCCGGGCCTGTCCCAAACAGTTTTTCCTGGAATCCAAACATCATTACTCCATAGCTGGTCAGATCTGTTGAACTGGCACTCAGTATTTTATGATTCAATCTAGGTCCCGCATTTTGCAGCTGATTCCAAATTTGTTTAACGGTCTCATGCCACTATCACTGACTGTCGACGGCCGGCTGTCCTTATCTGCAATCATTAGTCGAAGAGACCTGCGCACAGCGGAGGGCAGACCTTGTGTAACTGTCTAAAACATTTACGACATTGCAAGGGAAATAATTGGTCTCAGGCTGCTTTTCATTAGCTCGTCTCCTGCAACAATGGCAAAGGAAGTCAACATTCATTTGCAAGTCATTGCTTGGCAACTGTCAAACGCTGAGAAACATGGAGCGGAGTCCATGCTCCATTGCTAGTAAAAAGCTGGGGTTGGGGTAAGGGAGCGTACAGCTAGCCGGAATGAAGAAAATCACAGAACTCCGTGAAGAAAATGCGAAAGAAATCTAAACCTATATGAATTTGAAGATACTTAAGATTGGTGAACCATGCAGACAGTGGACTGTGTCAAAGTTCAAGAGAAGAATCACTAAAACAAGAATAGTGCAATGATGTGAGAGAGAACTATTTGTACTTCAACACATGAAAGTGGTCATTGGTATTTTAGAGGCTTATGTGATGGGACTACGGGAATTAAACTTTACGGAGCGAGACACCAATTTATTCTGCTTATGCGAAAACCTTTTTTCTGTCGTTTCACCTGGTGTGGGGTTGTTCCTGTGTATCGAAGCCGATCGTCAGTCGAGGACTCGTAAGTCAGAATCTCCCTTCCTCTCTGTCCCCTCCCTGTGATCTAGATGCAGGCAAACATGCATTTACTTAGCTGAAGATATGTCCTTCTTATGCAGACCGCCTCGGTGATCTAGTGGTTAAGGCGTCCGCTTCCGAGGCGGGAGGTCGGTGATTCGCATCTCGGCCGAGTCATACCTCAGACTTAAAATTTGGCAATCTAGTAGCTGCCCTGCTAGACGCCTGGCACTACAGGGAACAGTACCAGGACTGGTTGGCCAAGTGTCAGTATAAGGTGACTGGGTGGGACTGGGGCCCGGGTTGCGCCATCAGTCCCACGTGTGGCAGCAGGTAAACTTTGTCTAAGCAACACCGTCCTGATATGTACATAGTTTGCGGCTGGACGTTAAGCAACAAATACCCCCCCCCCCACCTTTATGCAGCTTGTCCACTTAGTGATTCCCCAAGTGTTGATACCAGCTTTTCAGTGACTATGTGCGACTGCCGTTATAAGCGTCATGTGCTATAGCTGAAATCGTTCGTGTCCATGCTGTGTATAAGAGGGAGGGCGACAGGGTGCATTTATTTGCGCGTGATTATATTCTCTCTCACACTCACATTTACACACGCACATGCACACATGCACGCACACCACGCGCGCGTGCCTGCACGGCAGATAGTGGCACGGAATCGGTACGAATTAAGATGTAAATTATTAAGGGGAAATGAAGATTTTAAATAAACAAGCCTGCAGACATAATTTAAGAAGGGGAGGATCTGCATTTTTTAAACGTAAAATGTTAAGCTGGACAATGAAATTACAGGCATATCGCATTGGTTTTATCCGCATGGAAACCACCCACAACTCAAAAATCGCCCTCTCACTCCCATACCCTTGTCATCACAACAACCGCTGTGCAAAAACTAGGCACAACTACATTCCGACTTTACCCAGGCACACTCCAGAGTTCGATAGTGTTGGAAGAGTTTGGTAAAACCCAAGCTCCTCCCGGCACGGAGCTGAACTACAGTTTTGAAACAACATGGTCATTACTCTTTCCACTTATCAGCGACAACTTGAGCTAGCCCAGAGGAAAAATCGTTCCGCACGACAATACGGGTCTTGCACTTGCACAGTACACCACTTGCGGCCGTGGACAGCGGAGAGAACTTCTGGCACAAACATGGAGGACGGTGATCACCAATAGCGTCTGTACTATTCAGGTGTGGGGGTCCACATTATGACAGGTTGGGTGGTACCTCCCTCTCAGAGTCTCAGTTACTGCAGTACATCCAATACACACAGCACTTCCACCCTTCCATCCAATACACCTATTATTCCAAGCACTTCTGTCACTTTCCTCGACATCAACATCACCCTGCAGGGCGGCCTCGATCCACCTAGCGACCTCCATCCACTGCAAACCAACAGATTCACACGCGTACCTGGATTTTCACTCATCTCACCCACCCTCCACCCTACCCAGCATATCTTACTCGCATTTCCTCAGATTCTGCAGATTATGCTCTGATGACATAGATTTCCACGAACAGTCTGACAAAATGGTTAACTTCTTCTTGGCCCGCAACTACCTTCCAGGTAAGCAAAAAAACTGTTCACTAAACCTCCTCTCTTAGCGTCTCGGCGGGATAAGAACTTATGAGACCTACTGGCACGGTCCAAACTCAACACATCCACCCCTTCCCCCCGTCCACTGGCTCTACTCCACGCAATATTCTCCACTGCCATATATATATTCGGTCTTACCTTAACACCGCCACTAAATTTCACACACCCCAAACCACTTTCGATATTAAGCTCCACTTCACCTACCCGAACAAAAACACCGTCAACGCCATCTCATGCATCATCTGCCCCCACCCCTCTGTTTTACGTTGGTGAGACAGAACGCGCACTCAACAGACGCTTCAAAGAGCGTCTATCGAACACCAAACACCATAGAAACACTCGCACGACATTTCAGCCCCCCCCCCTCCACACACACAGCAGACAACATGAGGGTCTGTGTCGTCTGACAGATGAATGATGACTCCAAGAATATGGAATCCTATTTCATCTCCCACTTTGGCACTACGGCACCCACAGGACTGAACCCCAAACACTGAACTATCGCCTCCCTGGGCTTTCTCGATCTCCTAACCACCCCATTTTGCCTTCTTTTTAATCCACTGTTTTTGCCTGTATCTTTATTCTCCTTAATTCCTTTAGTAACTAACCCCCCCCCCCTCTGTAACTAACCTACGCCCGCCCACCCCCCTCCGTCCCGCACCCCATTCTTCTCTCAGCTGCAGAGGAAGGTTGTGATCTGATTGGCTGCACGCATGACCTCCCTTGCAAGCCACAAGTACCAAGTAAGCAATCTCTCGTCATTGCAACACCCATTATCAGTGGTCGAGTTGGTCCCTGGCGATGGTCGAGTCGATCCCAAGCGGAGGTCGATTCGGTTTTAGGCGGTGGTCGAGTTGAGTGGTTGAGAGCAATGGTCGAGTTGTCGCTAGCTTCAGCGGGCTATGAGAGTGCATCGAGCCAGAAATAAACTGAAACTTTGTAGTGGTGGTGGTGTTGGGGGAATGGGAGAGTAAAGTTGAAGATATGCTGGTGGAAATGACAGCTCTGATAATGAAACTGGACTGAATACCTTTTGTGTTATTTGTAAATTAGCGATTTCGTCGTCAGGGGAGACAAACTCAAACTGCGAGTTCTTGCCATCGGGCGTCGCGTTACGAAAGTTATACACCATCGTCTGTAGTAATCACCAGTAGAAAACCTATACTAGGAGAGCAGTCATAATAAGATAATTGTAAGCCCATAATGGATGCCGAAAGCTGGAGTCTTTGTGAGCGTTTGGTTCCTGCGGCATACATTAATCAAGGGGCACAGGCACGACATGCACACGAGAATAAGATAAAGCAAGTGCTCCACCATGTAAGTCTGCTGATCACTTCCAAAAAATCAGTTGTGAATGCCCTTCCTGCCAAGGAAATAACTGTTTAAAAGTTTGATGTGTGGAAGGACACATTTGAAATCAGTCTTTCGTGGCAGAAATGTGTACTCTTGCTTACGCAAATCCCGTCAGCGGACACGGGACAGCACAGCTTTGTAAACTATAGGCCTAGAATTTGGCTTAATAGAGAAGTGCAGGTATCACGGAAACACAGTTGCTAATTTTATTGACATATCCTTATGCCATGGGGTGCATAATAAAAGTAAAAAGCGTGTTCAGAAACTTATACTTGCTGTTTGGATCTAGTATCATAGTATGATGAATGTTTTTTGTATGCATTATTGTATAGTTTACAAAGCATAATACAATCAGACACTGATTTTTTTTCAACCTCACACCTTTTCTTGGCAGAAAAAGTTACCCCCTGAAGGATGGGATGACCAGACTATTGAACTGTTTCTCAGTGAGCTTGCTGTCATGGATAGCAATAACTTCCCTGGCAACTGTGGCGTTGGTGAACGAGAGTCTCGCATTGCTTCCCAGCTTGTTGCACAACGACATTACAGGTTAACAAAGAAGTCTGCTGTGACTTCTAGTCCTTAAATGTTAATTTATTGCTAACACAAACTAAATCTTAGTTGTCATTTCATGTCATTTATGGTCATGCAAATTCAGCCTGATGTGTCTTGTGCACGTGGGCCATGTTTTACAATAACCTGCCACTTCATGATTTCTTTTCTCATAATCCTGTTGACAAGGCTAGGCCATGGCATTGGAAGATCAGGAGACATTACGGCAGTTCAGCCAAAAGCAGCAGGTTCCAGTGTAATGATGAAGCTAGCCAACAGCTTAGCTCTGGATGCCATCAGAATAGCTGGTAAACAGTTAGCTATTTTTACGTCTACATTTGTGGCATTTGCGCTATCTTTGCCAAAAAATTGTATGTACATTTACTTGCTTTTTAATTATGTGAGATTTACTTGTATGGTGTGTCTTTTCTGACAGCTTTAAAATGTTTATACACAATTTATTTAAGAATTCATGCTAGATTTTTTAATTAATGTCATAGGGATACACTCGGTTGCTGCCTGCTTCGTTGTTCCCATGGCAACTGGAATGAGCTTGGTCCTATGCATGTTAAGTCTGAGGTTGAAGAGGCCTGGTGCAAAGTATGTTCTGTGGCCACGCATTGATCAGAAATCTTGTTTCAAGTCAGTTGTTACTGCTGGTGAGACATCTGTTATTTTCACACAGTGGAGTTTTGCAGACACAAAAATTATAGAAAATTGTTTGTCCATGCAACTTACATTATTTACATAACAACTTTGATTAAATAAATTGCACAAATTGTGTTAAATTTGTAAGAATATGTAATGCCTTTATGAAAAATTGTACAAATTTAATTCATTTTTTACATTTTCTTTAGCAACTGTAATGTGTGAACAACTTCCCTTAGCGCCATTCCACGTAGGTACATCTCGTTTCTTATTCTTTTCTGAATTTCATAATTATTGCCCTACTCTGGTGGTAGGTTTTGAGCCTGTCATCATTGAAAATCAACTTGAAGGTGATGAACTGTGCACAAACCTTCAAGTTTTGAAAGAAAAAGTGAAAGAGCTAGGAGCTGACAATATATTGTGTGTTATGTCTACTACCAGTTGTTTTGCTCCCCGAATACCTGACAGGTAAATTTTCCTGTTTTCAAGAGAAACAAAATAAAAAATAAAAAATTGACAAGATTCCAAACATGGAATCAGGCTAATACAGTAATAACTAATGGTCTGTGTTCCTTCAGAACACAGTCTTTTATTCTCTGAAAGACATGATTGCTTCCCTTTGTTTCTGAATAGTCCCTTTTATTAGAGTTTTTTGTTTCATCATTTTGACAGGCTGGAAGAAATAGCAGAAATATGCAAAGCAGAAAACATCCCACATATTGTTAATAATGCATATGGACTCCAGTCATCCAAGTGCACTCACCTAATCCAGCAGGTGAGAGGCTGTTAACAAATGTTTTCATGTTCAAGAAATTAGATGTCAGACATAGAACAAGATGGTCCCATGCCAAGGTCAAAGTGAAAAGGTTATTACAAAATTTACATTATAAAATGTTTTGATATTTCTCCAGAATACTTATATACTTTCTACCTTCACTCTGACGATCTGGCCGTTTCCAGCTATCTGTTTTCAACTTTTTAAAATGCTGTTCTGGATTCCCCCATCCTGCCCCCCCCCCCCCCCAAGAGATCATGTAGTTTCACACACACCCCAACCCTCCCTTTGTGCATTACTCATGAAAATCAAAATGCAACCCAGTGCACAAGGTCAGCTAAAAAATGATTGGGAGACTGCTCTACAATATGCAAGGAATTGGGTTTCTCTGTTTACGTTTAAGGCTATAGGTTTAGTGGATCTGCATGAGCATGGGTAAGTCTGCAATGCCTGATTTGAACAGATAGATAAGGTAACCTCCCACAAGTTGTAGGTAAACTGTGATTGGTCATGTGCTGTTGATACATGTACACTGATGTCTGTTTGATCTATGGTGTGCAGTGATAAATGCATTTTATTTTCCTTCTTCAGGCAGCTCGTGTTGGTCGAATTGATGCTTTTGTACAAAGTTCAGACAAAAACTTCATGATTCCTGTGGGTGGTGCAATCATTGCTGGTTTTGACAAGAGTTTCATAGAATTTGTTGGCAAGACTTATCCAGGTAGAGATTCTCTTAACTTTAAAGGAGTAGAATTTATGCCACAGTACCTGCATAAGTTCCACAATATATCTAGTAGCTTTCATTTTATAGTATTTGAAAGGCAGCATCTTCTGTAAATGATGACCTTCTGCGAAGTTATTTATATTTCTGTAATTATTGATCATCCATCCTTGATAATTTGAGCTTAGGACTTAACTTGTCACCCTCCACGTCCTGCAGCTACTGACAGCTCATTTGGACTCTTCCCATGTTAGATCTACTTGCTCAGTTCTTGCATGAGGTGCTTCCAAGTCTACTTGGACTGTTCTGTCTTTCTTTGTTTCCTAGGGAGTTCTAGTCAGATGGCTCTGGTGACACGGGAGATCTATTTTTCTCAACATAGATACCATGATATCCTTGTTCTAAATCAGTTTAATGCTGCATGTTTAATGACCACACAGTTTTGTTTGTAACCTTATAAAACCAATTAAAGTTTAAGACACCTATTCGCAAAGTCTACATTTTGTGAGGTATGGAAAGATTTTCTACTTCGTGGAGCAATAAAACATTATATACCTTATCACAAAGATGTGTGGCTTATGGAAATGGCAATCTCTGAGCCATTTTACAACCAGATTGAATATTCTGATTTCAGTTCTGGTGTCAACAGTGGCTGATATACAACTGACAGAGTTTTTTTTTTAAGAAAAGCACCAAAATACTACTGGACTGAAATTTTAAGGCTCCGCAGTCAACTTCTGACTACCTTTCTCTCTGACTTGATTGTTGTTGTTATTAATGGCAGTCATCCGTGTTTTGGGGTTTGGGATTTGTCTTAGGTCAGGTAGTAGTCTAGCATCTCATACAGTCCTCTTCGGCTCGACAGGCAGAGCCTCAGCTACGCCATCACTGGATCTGCTTATCACCTTGCTGTCTCTTGGTGCTGCTGGCTACAAGAAACTGCTTGCAGACAGGAAGGAGATGTTCAGCTACCTTCAGCAACAGCTGAGCTCTTGTGCTGAACACTTTGGCGAACGCTTGCTCAATACACGAAGGAATCCTATTTCAATGGGTGAGAGATTTCCATCATATTTAATAATTTCAAGTCCAGGTTCTCTTGTAGTGAAGGAAAAAAGGTTCTGGTATCAGTCATTTGTGTTGTCACTTATTTATACAAAATGCAAATGATCAGAGGATTTGGCTGGTTTGTATTCTATTCAGAACTTAAAATCCATTTAAAAATAAAATTCTTGCCAGTCTGCATGTGGTAGAAAATAAAGTTGGTATTCTTGGATTAATTAGCCAACACACACTGATCTTGCTTCTCCAGTACTGTTAGAACTGCTGCTCTTGGCACATCCTGCATTTTAAAGTATGTTTTGAGTCAGAAAATAATAACTGAATTGCTTGCACTAATAGAGGGTGCATGCATGCTTGAATCTTTAATCTGTCAACATTTTCCTGCAGGCATCACATTGACAGTGGAGGGTGATGAGAAAGGCAAAGTTGCAACAGACATTGGTTCTATGCTTTTTACAAGATTTGTATCAGGAACAAGGTATTTTGGGCTAAAGTATTGTATTTGTTTCCAATCAGACTCACCGAACACACACACACAGCCTACATCCCACCCACATACCCCTACAAAAATGCATGCTCTTACCATTTAAACTTATACTTTCTATCCTATTTTTGCAAATATTCACGGGACAGAAACACCACTGACATTCTTGTGTCAAATGACAGAGTGGTGGAACCTGGGGAGGACACCATAATCAGTGGCTACAAATTCTGGAACTTTGGTGCGCATAGCAACGCATACCCAACAGCCTACCTCACAGCTGCAGCAGCTATTGGAATGACCAAAGCAGATGTAGACATTTTCATCACCAGATTGAAAAAAGTGCTGGCAAAATTTAAGGGTATGCAAGGTCCATCAGAGAAAAATGCGATCCCCCCTTCTGAAGGAGGGCCACCAGAAAAACATGCTGTGATAAGTGAGAAGGACCAGCCTTCGACAGGCAGTTCCACCTCCTGTCCAGACCACATTCCTCCTGGTGATGCTTAGAACAAAGAGCACTTGAACAATGTATGCAAAGGCTGAACACTTGTGGCAATACGTTCAAGGAAAAAAATAGGTTCTGTTGTATAAGGGTATGCACTTCTGTTCACCTCGAGTGTATTTGCACCTTTATGTATGAAAGAGATGTAAATGACAGTGCAAACCATCTCAGCCCTTGCAAGCTTTGTACCCAGTCAACATTAGCTTTACAGGGTCTCATGGCATGGATCAGCCCTTGCAAGTTTTGTACCCAATCAACATTAGCTTTACAGGGTCTCATGACATGGATCAGCCAACAGCATTCATGGGCAGGACTTGCTTAGGTGAGAATGTTGCCACATGACCTGGCTTTTCTTAGGCAGATACGGAACAAAGAGAATGATTTGTGCTCTCCTGTTGTGAATTTTATGTCCTTCATGTAGCTTTTTTTAAAATGTGATGTACATGCTATGCAATGAATGCATCATGCTTTTGACCTGAAGTTGATATCGTTGAAAAGCCACATCCAAGATGATAAACACAAAACTTCGGAGACACTGACCAACTTCCTCTGCTCTTTTGTTCTGGTGATTCAGATGATGGAACAAGAAGTTGTACAGCCAGTGAGGCTGTGAATGTGGACAAATATTACAGGAAGTTGCTGGCCAGCAGAAAACTTGTTGAAATTTGGGGAAGGGGGGGGGGGGTTGAAGGTGTGCAGTTACCGGAGGAAATATTTGAAAAAATTTTTAATCATCTTTACCTATGGAAAAGAGAAATCAAGGAACGATGGCGTCTAAAGAAAGGAGTTAGGCAAAAAATCTACTGAAGGGACAGAAAGTCGGTAGATTTAAATGTGTGTTAATTCCCAGACGCTTGTCTGTGCTTTATACCAATTACTATGATGTTTTTGGAGAATTACCTTTAACCATGGTACTTGGTAACGTTTGCAGGGAGAGATTAGACAGGAGCATAAAGCAGAATGCTTCACCACAGACCTGTGTCAGTCATTACTGTTAAATGTGCATTCCTTGGTTGCATAATTTATACAATGGAACACAAATTTTTGTGTTACCATCTAACCCATGTGTGCATCTACATGATCAAACTGTGTTTATGCCATTTTCAACAAAGATATCCAGATCAACTTTCATACATGCAAAATATTATTCATATTCTATTGCAAATGTTTATTATAAAGAAATGCTATTCCTAACTATATGACCACAAATGAATAAAATCAAAATCTGGACTTGATGACTATATACATCCTTTTTCTGTGAAGAAGACTACCATATAGAACACAATGTAACTAGAAGAGCTCATGCAGTTAGTAAGACATCACTATCGCAGACACCCTGTTTCATATATAAAATTGGCATGCCAGTGGGGTAGGGGAAAAAAAGGACAGTAGCATGTGATATCGACCACCAGCCACAACCCGAAAACATGCAGTAAACCTTAAAAAAAAACCCAATGTTTTATTGGCAAATATAAGTACCCAACTATGAGAGAGAAGTTTACTAACAGCATGCCCTGCACCACTGGCGCATCAAATCAGAAAATGTCCCATGGAAATTCTGTGTAGTGGGTCGCACAGCCAGTCGACTTTGGGTGCCTGTGCGCCATGCAATGCCTGTATGTGTTGGAGGATCATGACTGAAGATGCGAACTGAAATATATTTGCTTAAGCATTATTGGATTTCAGGCATGAAAATCAATTTTTAAAGTACTGTACATTTGCTAAATACATGTACTTTGTGATTTTTTCAACGAGATTTTCACTAGGCTAGGCCAGCTATAGCATAACTACAGACAGAGTGGCGACTTAGCTGAAATGTTGCACTTGTACTAGTTGTACATCGTTCTTGAGCACCAAGTGCTCTCTTAGCTGGGATACTAATCTGCACTAGTGCTGGTCTGTCAGTGATGTTAAATGCACACAGCTGTTGGTGTCACAGAGCTGGGACCAGATTTTTTTAATATAAAAAAATGACATAAGTTTATCCATAATTTTAATGCATTTTTCCCTTTGACAGCTATACCAATACTGGTGCCTTGTTTGAAGTTTAAGCCTAACATAAAGGCACTTTAGATCAACAGTTAATCATGTCTCAATATAAACGATGGCCTTCTCTCCTCAAATTATTGCGATCCTTAAACAATCACCTTAATCACTAGCAGGAAATGTAGCAATCAGTGCTCGGCATTACATCATGATGTCACTATGATGTCTGCCGAAAGTTTCAGAGGCCGAGGGTAAGGGGTTGGGGGGTGGATGGCTGGCAGGCAGTGCTGTATGCAAGACCAGCTTGAACTTGTCACCATTGCCAACTTATTTCTTCTAGGCTTTATGGAATCGTAGTATCTGGCAGCACTTTTCACAGCGTGCTCACAATTTATAAATTTATGAAATGTTCCCCATACAACTTTCGGTTTTGGTCTTTTAGCCTCACTGTCAGTTGTTGCCATTTGCTGTCTTCTTACTGTAACTGCACTTCTAGTTTTTCTTGCATTCGACGATTGGGTGGGGGGGGGGGGAGAAGGGTGTGCTGCTGTCGCAAACTATGTGCATATCAGGACGGTGTTGTTTAGCTTAGGTGCTGCCACACGTGGGACTGCTGTTGTAACACGGGCTTCAGTCCCACCCAGTCACATTATACTGACACCGGGCCAACCTGTCCTAGGACTGTTCCCTGCAGTGCCAGGCATCAGGCAGGGCAGCTACTGGATTGCCAAGTTTTAAATCTTGGGTATGACTCGGCTGGGTTGCGAATCACTGACCTCCTGCCTTGGAAGCAGACGACAACCACCAGACCACCAAGGTGGTCACGTTCGAAGGACTTACATTTCTGTTTCCCACAATAGCCTTACTAAGCACGGTCAGGTGGATTTTTAGTACGCGTCGACAGTTATGAAACGACACGAGTGAAATCACGAACAGCAATGCACCAAACTCCGCCCCCACCCCCTTTCAAAAAAGCACAAATTCAAGTAACAAAGATGCTTTTGCCAACTCATCTCCTGCACGACTGGTGATCTGGGCTGGCCAAAATTCATGATTCGTGACTAACCTAGAAATATGTGTAATTGAAACACGTTTTCCAAATTGTGTGCCCAATTTAAAATTTTTATCCCTGAAAGATTGTTACTTTGCTTAAATCGGGAACTCTGCTCCAAGTTTCAGGAAACCTCACCCTAGACTAACCCATCCCCATTTTTTTCCTCGAATTAAGATGACACGCAAGAATGACCTTTTTGATGACACACACACAAGGAGAAAAAAGAAATAACTCTGGCATGCCTGATAACATGAGTTTTTCCCTTGCTAATCGTCACATCACCTAACAGCAGCTCACGCCAATCACACATGAACAGCTTATTTTACACTAGAATGAGAGTGACCTTAGACTTATACTGCATGGGCTTGTTCTGATGAAGACCCATTCTCTGTGCTGCCTTTGTCCGCAATGCCTGTGCCATCAACTTTGTTTCCTCGTGTGTCAATTGCAAAATCATAGTCTGAACGCATATTTAACACCTTCTCTATTTCTAAATCCAGATTTTCCATTGTAATAAATGTCCGAGATTCCTCCTGAAAAAAAAGAAAAAACTAACATTAGGAATAAAGAAAAAAGTGTTTCTTGAAGTTAAACACGATGTCAGGAAAAGATAACAAGTACTTACTACCATGAACTAATGTCTGTCATGACTATGCGACAATAATAATGGCAAGAAATGAACATTTATCAATAATAGCTATAATAATAAACTGAAGACGACACAACTGTTATTTAAAAGAGGTCATGTGGGTAATAAAATCTTAAAATGAAATGGTCACATTATGCAAATAAGGCTGATAACATTGTCATAGGTGATTTCCTTAATAAACGACTTAGTAATTAGCTCCTCCCACACAAAGTTTACAGGTTTTACATGCTGGTTAACTTTTACATAGTGTTTGACAATAAGATTCTTATGTGAAATTGTTTCTGTTCATATGCAGGGATGGTAGCAAATATGGTATTACTGTTAATGCTATTAACTCTTTGGATCCGGCGTTGATAGTATAATATCAACGCCCTATTATACCCTTCAGCCCGCGTTGCTTGTATACTATCAACGGATTTA